>PIJE02001494.1:17500-20000 GCA_002895965.2 Coryphaenoides rupestris | reverse complement strand
GTATAAATGCAATCCATTTCTGTGTGTGTGTGTGTGTGTGTCTCCCTCCCAGGCGGCGCTGGCCGGCGGGACCACCATGGTGATCGGTCACGTCCTGCCGGAGAGGAACGAGTCGCTGCTGGAGGCGTACGAGAGATGAGAGACAGAGAGACAGACAGAGAGACAGATCGAGCACCAGAAGAGAGAGACACACCATCAAGACATCAATCCAGAGACAGACAGAGAGACAGAGAGAGAGACAGAGAGACAGAGAGAGAGAGACAGAGAGACAGAGAGACAGAGCAGAGAGACAGACAGAGAGGAGACAGACGAGACGACAGAGAGACAGATCGAGCATCCAGAAGAGAGAACACCCATCAAGACATGAATCCAGAGACCGACAGAGAAGAAGAGAGCAGCAGAGACAGACAGAGAAGACAGACAAGAGAGAAGAGGAGGACAGACAGAGAGAACAGACAGAACAGAGAGAGAGACAGAGAGAGAGACAGAGAGAGAGACAGACAGAGAGACAGAGAGACAGAGAGACAGAAGACAGACAGAGAGAGAGACAGAGAGAGAGACAGCGAGACAGACAGAGAGAGAGACAGACTGACAGAGAGGACAGACAGAGAGACAGACAGACAGACAGAGAGACAGAGAGAGAGACAGAGAGAGAGACAGAGAGACAGACAGAGAGAGAGACAGAGAGAGAGACAGAGAGAGAGACAGAGAGAGAGACAGAGAGAGAGAGAGACAGAAGAGACAGAGAGACAGACAGAGAGACACCCACCCCTTGGCGTCCCGTACCTTGGTGCCGCTGTAGTAGTCGTCGGCCGTGCCGGCGTTCATGAAGGTCTCCTGGAGGTGCACGCTGGTGTCGATGCCGCCGGGCATCACCAGCTTGCGCGACGCGTCGATCACCTTGGCGCCGCCGGGGATCATGAGCTCGCGGCCCACCTGCTGCACCACGCCGTTCTCGATGTACACGTCGGCCTCCTGCGTGCAGTCGTCGTTCACCACCCGGCCACCCTTGATCAGGATGCGCGCCATCGCGGAGCTGGAAGACATGGCTATAGCTCTGGTGGGGAGGGGAGGGGGGAGGACGAGGGGGGAGGTGGAGATGGAGAAAGAGGAGGAAGAAAAGTTACAAACGGGACGGTTTATTGGCTCTCGACTCACCTGAAGCGACCCCCGGGTTCGATTCTGACCCACCCACACTTCTCCTGTGCTGCATGCATCTGCCCTTTCCCTTATTCAAGCCTCTGTCCAAGTCCGGTGCATAAAGTGCACAGTAAGCCATCAAAAAACCACGAGAAACAAAGAAGAACCGGAGAAGACTATAAAACACAGGACCCAAAGTGGCACGACCCAGCTAGTGAGCAAGGCACGGAGGTTCAATTCCAAGCCGTGGTGGTGGTTCCCCTCTCTTCAGAGTCAGCCCCACCGTCCTGTCTGTTCTGAAGGCACGACAGGTGCGTACAAATCCAGAATAAAACTAAGTCCTACAGACAGCGTGAAGTAACTACTGTGGAGGATCAAGAACGGCAAGGAACAGACAGTAGGGAAACGATCTTTAAATGCCCAAGGTCTCCTCTAGTGGAGCCTGTGTGTTTCCCTGCATCACAACAAAGACAATCTAGTTCTGTTAAATATGAAGAAAGACAAAACTGCTCCTTAGTGTCCCCGTACTTCATGGTGGGAGTGCTGGGATGCTGAGGCTGGTCTGCTGTGAGGCTGCTCTGTGCTCGCTGGCATGGCCTGGGTCAGGGCTGGCAGCGACATCACCAAACACCCAAGAGAGTGTGTGTGATGGACTTGTGTGGTGTGTGTTGTGTGACTGTGTGTGGATGTGTGACTGTGTGTGCGACGTGTGTGTAGTGTTGTTGTGTGTGTGTTGTCAGTCACCGCCTGTGACAGTTCAGCTGTCTGTCTATCCGTCTTTCTGGCTGTTCACCTTTCTGTCTGTCTGACTGACTGTCTGTTCACCTTTCTTCCTGTCTGTCTGTCTAATCACCTTTCTGTCTGTCTGACTGACTGTCTGTTCACCTTTCTTCCTGTCTGTCTGTCTAATCACCTTTCTGTCTGTCTGACTGACTGTCTGTTCACCTTTCTTCCTGTCTGTCTGTCTAATCACCTTTCTGTCTGTTCTGACTAATCACCTTTCTGTCTGTCTGTCTGTCTGCCTGTCTTTCTGCCTGTCTGACTGACAATCTGCAAACATTTCTGTCTGTCTGCCTGGTCACCTTTCTGTCTGTCTTCCTGTCTGTCGGTGCAACTGACCGTCTGTGGGTCTGATCGCCTCTCTGTCTGCCTGCCTGACTGACAGTCTGACAGTCTGACAGACAGACAGGCAGGTGATCAGACTGTCTGTCTGCAACCAGATGGTTAATATTAACGGCAACGTGGGTTTGACTGAAATGAAAGCTTGCATAAGTTAATTCCACTTGGAGCATAAAAAAGAATCCTTTATTAATCCCTCAGCTGGGAAAATTGAGGGGGGGGGGGGGGGGGCGGGGATAGC
>PIJE02001494.1:5000-15000 GCA_002895965.2 Coryphaenoides rupestris | reverse complement strand
TGGAGGGATGGAGGAATGGAGAGATGGAGGGATGGAGATGGAGAGATGGAGGGATAGAGAGATGGAGGAATGGAGAGATGGAGGGATGGAGATGGAGAGATGGAGGGATGGAGATATGGAGATGGAGGGATGGAGATGGAGGGATAGAGGGATGAGAGATGGAGAGATGGAGATATGGAGGGATGAGAGATGGAGGGATGGAGGGATGAGAGATGGAGGGATGGAGAGATGGAGGCACACTTGGCTTTGTGAAGACAGTGGAACAAGCATCCTATCTCTTCTTAAAGCTGGATATAGTTCTGTCTCTGGTCGCTCTGATCCCTCTACAGTATATAAAGCTTTCTATGTGTTTACACAATCCTAACAATATCTTGGAAATATCAATCCAGATACTAATATTATGTATTATTGTGTGACATCAAAATCATTATGTTGCTGGAGTAATGTACGGTATTTCATGTTTAATATTAACAGTTTAGACGTTGGCTGAATGCAATAAAAATACAAATACTATAATTGTAGGTTTTAGTTTAGTATTAAAGTGTATAAGTTGAAGTTGCTACTTCTGTTCAGCCACATAAACATAGATACCTTTCCCATGAGCATAATAGTGTTTTCATAAGCCTGTGTTTCATAAGACCTAAATAGAAATGACAACGTACATTTGACAACACTCAGGAGCACCGACGGCCATCGGCTCATCGACCGCCTCGACGGGCCCGTGATTGGATGAAACCTAACGAGCGCCGATGACAAACAGAAAGTGAAGCCGATTGTTGCACCAAAAAAAAAGGAAACCAATACATTTATTCAAGTGTTCTCCAGCACAAGTACATTAAAGGAGCATCTACGTTCTCGCTGGACACAGTACGAGTACGGGGTAGAGTTGGGAGAGAGACTGCTACATCTGCTGTACGAACTGGTCTCGAGGAAAAAAGCTAAAAAGTCGGCCCAGATGGAAAAAAAAAAATACAAAATAAAAAAATACAAATGAAAGAACAGAAACATGACGTGGAGAAGATAAGTCAGACCAGGTGTCAACAGTATCACTGAAGATTGAATATTGAGTCTGCCTTCAACAGTGTAGAGTAATGTTGCTGCGTAGAAAACAGAACAACAGAAAAACAGAAAGATAACCAACCAGATCAGAATCAGTTATAAATATTAAAAAAACAAAAAAAAACAGTAATGGAAGATATTACGGCATGGAATGTAAGATTAAAAAGCGATGCATTTTAAGAATACATTATAGTTACAGTAAAGTTATTATGGATTTTTTTTGTCTGTTACCCAGTACATGATATTCCCACCACAGAGCACAGACTACAGCTAATCTAAAACAGTATCGCAAACCTTTTTCGTGACTCATTCTTGCTGTTCTCGTTTTATTTTTTTCAAGTACAAAGTTAAAATGTCTTTGTTAATATATAGATATATATATTTATATGTTGGAGGGGGGGAATACAGGGATTATCTTTTTTCCATTACTACAAGGAACTTAAAACAGTCATTGTCATGACAAGTTTATTCGTCTAAACGATCAAATATACTTTTTTTCTTCTTGAGTAGATAAAATGTTTAGCACCATAAGAAAACACGTTACAGTCCCTCTGTGTGTTTGTGTGTTTGTGTGTTTGTGTGTTTGTCTTTCATGTGAAGAAAAGAAAAGTTTCAGGGCTGTGCAGTGAAGTTTAACCGACCCAAGTTAAAATAGGATCAACTGAATTTTTATTTGTCTGGATTTGCACGACACACACACACACACACGCACGCACACACATGCACACACACACACACACACACACACACACCACGCACACGCACACACACACACACGCACATACGCACACACACACGCGCACACACACAGGACACACACGCGCACAAACACACACGGCACACACACACACACACGCACGCATGCCACACACGCGCACAAACACACACACACACATGCGCGCACGCACGCACACACACACACACACACACGCACACACACACACACACACACACACACACACACACACACACACACGCACACACACACACACACACACACGCACACACACACACACATGCATGCACGCGCACAAACACACACACACACTCAATTGAACTAATCTGCAGACTTGGAGTCTCTCTAATATCTGTCGCGCTCAAAGCGTTTTTTGAATCAAATTTGTCATTGATTTAAAATTTTAAATCTAGGATTTTCTTTTTTCGTGGAATTTGATAATATATATTAGAAGAGAATTCATTTGTACATCTCATATGTAATAACAAAATTAATGAAAACAGCAACAGGAAAACTATGTACAATCTGTACAAACTTGATGTATACGAGTACTATAAGTCGGGGGGAGAAACATCTATTTAAAATACCACAACACACAAGGATTCATAATAATGTGTGTACGGGGTAAAATAATGGCAATAAGGTCACTTAAGAACTTAATTACATTATGAAACTACATTTTATAAAAATTAGATTTAGAATTTTTTCATTTTAAATATGACATAAACAAGCAATAACCTACGAGTTATTTCCATGACTACGTCTGTTCTTTGATTTTTTGACATTTGTCAACTACTGTGCCAGTTTAAAGTTCTGACAAACTTTTTCCCTCCTAAATCCTCCATATTTAGCTTTGGGGGTACAATCAAGAGAATTTAGATTTTAAAAGGTTTTGGATCCAAATTTGGATCAATATAGGTCATGTGCATACTAAGGGGGTGGGACTTATATATATATATACCGCAATTGGTATAAAATAGGACAGAAGTGTGTGTGTCGTTCACAAGGGACAAAATATCATACAAAATACATATTCATGTCACTGGTACAGAACCGAAGACAATATGGCCGACGAAAGGGGGGGGGTGGGGTTTAGGGGGCGAAGGACAAACCATTTTGAATCGGCCTCTACTGTACACTGAGTCAAATACACGGGTTTCACATATTATCAAAGTCCATTCTTTTTCCAGTTGTATTGGCACAGCCCTACCATATACAAAAGAAAATTAAAACGCATTACATGAGGGTAGATCAGTTCACATCCTACCAAAAAACAATTCACAACGACCAATATTTCTGTGTGTGTGTGTGTGTGTGTGTGTGTGTAAAATATCAAGAGAAAAAAAGTATACATATAAAAGTGCCTTATAATGTTGGTAAAACAGCACAAAAAATCGCTATAAAAAAGTTAGAAGAACTGCGAAGCGGCACCATAATATCGAGGATATGCACCTGACGAGTTTTTTTTTTCCTGTTTGAAGAAGAGGAGGAGGAGGAGTGGAGGAGGAGGAGGGCAGAGGAGGAGGAGGAAGAAGAGGGAAGGTGTGTGGGTCGACCCCGCCCCTCTTGGCTCCGCCCAACCGGTGTACAGTAATAATGCCAGGATGAGACTCGCAAAAAAGTAGTTCACCGCAAACGTTGATCTGAAGGTTATTTTAGGAATGACAGTCGAGCAAACATCACAGCCCATGTGGCAGCGTAGCTTCACTTCCTGTTTTGTGCAGACGAGAGACACAGGCAGTGTGTGTGTGTGTGTGTGTGTGTGTGGGGGGGGGGCTGCACGGGGTCAGAGGTCAGGGGTCAGCAGAGCTTTGAATGGTTGTTGGAACAACGAGCACCGAGTAAAGACTTCACCAAATCACCGAGAGCACCTGAGGAGGAGCTGAGGAGCCACGGCTAGCCCGTTAGCCGCTAGCTTGTCGGTAGCGTCAAAGTGATTTTTTGTTGTTGTTGTTTTTTTGCTTTTGTTGTGTTTGTTGTTGTTATTGTTGTTGTTGTTGTTGTTGTTGTTGTTTGTTGAACCGTAAGCACCACACGGGCCATGATGTTCTGTCATTCCTCTGAAGCACCATGGTATTGGAACCATTTTTACAGTAGTACCTTTTATTACCTTCGTCTGCGTGTGTGTGTGCACGATGTGTGTGTGTGTGTGTGTGTGTGTGTGTGTGTGTGTGTGTGTGTGTGTGTGTGTGCGGTGTGTGTGTGTGTGTGTGTGCAGTGTGCGTGTGTGTGTGTGTGTGCGTGTGTGTGCGTGCATGTGTGTGTTGTAAAAACAAAGAGGTATATTGTCAACTGGTGTTGTTGTTCTACTACATTCTCACCCGGACACGGAGGAGGAAAACCTGGGAGACTCCTAACCACCACCAGCACCAACACCACCATCACCACCGCCAGCACCAACACCACCACCAACACCACCAACACCACCACCAACTTCTCTCCTCCCCAGGCAGGGAGACCCGGGCGTTCAGGGTAGCCAGGCTAAGTTCCCGGGGAGGTCCTCGAGACAGAGGGGTGGGGGGGTCCTGGTAGTCCGTCCGTCCGTCCGTCCGTCTGTCTGTCATCTCGCGAAATCGTCTCTCTCTCTCTCTCTCTCTCTCTCTCTCTCTCGTGCGTTTTTTTCTCTCGTAAAAATAATAAATCCACTTGATAGCTCTTGGATTGATTCGCGTCTCTTCGAGTGTCTCCAGAAGAAAGCACAGTCTTGTTGTAAGTATAGCTTGCACAAACAATACATGAAATTTCAACCAAAAACAAAACAAAACCAAAAAAATACAGGATAACACTGCTACAAAAAAAGGTAAAATAACATTAAATAAGAATAACAATTCAAATTGTGAAACGTTACGTTTTCTACACCGACGCGCGTCGCTTTGACCGAACTCTACGAGCGTATATTCCGACATATATAATATCTATATATATATATATACCGTATATATACCAAGGCTCATGTTTCTAGACGTAAAATACAGTTGAGTTGAGTTGTGTGTGTGTGTGTGTGTGTGTGTGGCGGTTGCCAGGTTCAGAGCAGATACGTCCCCCCCCCCCAGATTACGTTGCCCCCCCCCCCCCCCTCAGACGCAGGCGAAGTAATCTTTGAGCGGAGCGAAGAGGTGGCGGATGACGGGAACGCTCCACGACCTACCGAGGAGCCGCTGCCTCGCCAGGCGGCTCATGTTGGACACATCGGTGTAGTGGACCGGGAAGCCGAAGATCCTGGCGGCGGAGGAGGTGGAGGCGGCGGAGGAGGTGGAGGTGGAGGAGGAGGTGGAGGAGGTGGTGCGGCACAGACAGACAGTTAGCACCATAAACGGACGAAACTTTTGCATTTTACATGTTTTGTTTCCCTGTCGTCGAAGTGACAAATATAATTGTATGTATTATTTCTGGTTACTCTCTCATAGCTTAATAGTAATACTCATTTTAAACTTGGTCGCACGTAATTCTTTCTGTGACGACTACAATTTTGATTGTATACTTTTATCCTTCCCGGCCTCACTTGGAAGTCACTTTGGACAAAAGTGTCTGCCGACCATAAATGCACATTTAAAGGGCTCCTGTTATACCACCAGCAGCAGGTGTGAGTGTGCTTAGCCAACGCAAGCCGTTCCATTGCAAGAATCTCTCCCGCTTATGACATCACAAGTGGGAGTGGTGTCGTCCACCCAGATGTATGCTGGATAGATCAGATCAGCCTACCAGCCTACCACCCAGTGGACTGGAGCCACTGTTAGTGACATCATAAGTGGGAGATTCTCAAATGTCTTTGCAGTGGCTAATCACGCAGACAGAATCACGCAACAGAATAACAGGAGCCCTTTAGTACATGTATTAAATGTAGTAAACGTGTATTAAATGTAGTAAACGTGTATTAACTGTAGTATCCGTGTAGTAAATGTGTACCTCTCCATCTCAGTGCACCACAGGATGTCCTCCTTCTCGTTCATGTAGACGGGGAAGTGCTGGTCCTTCCCCTGCTTGATGGAGTTGGACCGGGTGGTGATGGTCCTCACTTTGCCAAACTGACCCGGTGACCCCCAAGAACCAAGACAACAGCACAACAACATTACACAACGTTAGTTCAGTCATCCTGTGCCGGAGGTCAGAATGTCGCGTTCTGAGTGAGAAGGCTCAGGGATTACGTCATTTCTAACCTAATAGATGTTTTTAACGACGACTATTTACTATTCTACGATATTCAATATTCTACTATTTACTATGTTTTACTTTCACATTGTTATTATTAAAAGCAGTGAGATTGGGGCAGTAGGGGGGAGTGTGTACCTTGGCGGTCCTGCCGTGCTCCAGGCACTCCTGTAGATCCAGTTTGTCATTGCACATGGCTGACAGAGGCCTGGGCGGGTGGAGAACCAGAAGAGAGAGAACCAGGAGAGAGAGAACCAGGAGAGAGAACCAGGGGGGAGAGAACCAGGAGGAGAGAACCAGGGGGAGAGAACCAGGAGAGAGAGAACCAGGGGGGAGAGAACCAGGAGAGAGAACCAGGGGAGAGAACCAGAGAGAGAGAACCAGGGGGGAGAGAACCAGGAGAGAGAGAACCAGGGGGGAAAGAACCAGGAGAGTAGGAGAACCAGGGGGGAAGAGAAGCCAGAAGAGAGAGAACCACGGGGGGAGATAACCAGGGAGATGAGAGAACCATGGAGAGAGAGAGAAACCAGAAAGAGAGAGAACCAGGAGAGAGAGAACCAGGGGAGAGAGAACCAGGGGGAGAGAACCAAGAAGAGAGGGAGAGACCAGAGAGAGAACCAGGGGTGAGAACCAGGGAGAGAGACCAGGAGAGAGAGAACCAGAGGAGAGAACCAGGGGGGAGAGAACCAGGAGGAGAGAGAACCAGGGGAGAGAGAAACCAGGAGGAAGAGAACCAGGGGAAGATACCAGGGGGGAAACCAAGGGAAGAGAACCAGGAGGAGAGAACCAGGAGAGAGAGAACAATGGTGTAAGAGAAACCCAACCAAATAATTGAGGACAGAAAAAATACATTTGGTTCCATTCATAAAATTCTCGGAAAGAAAATAGTTTCTTTGGTTCTGCAACCAAATAAAATCCAAACTTCTCTTGACAGCAAAACTCGGGAGCCTTGCAAAAATGTTCCGTTATGCCGCTCACCATCCCACCATCCCTCTACACCAGACTGAAGGTGACCCCACCTCCCGCCCTCGCCTCCTCCTCCAACTCCTCCACCCTCCTCCTCCACCCATCTCCTCCTCCACCCTCCTCCTCCTCCTCCCACCCACCTGTTCATGCCAGGCAGGTTCCCCCAGAAGTAGCGCGCGCGGTGGGCCGCCGACACGTCCTTGGCATCGATCATCACCGGGTTGCACTGGAGGACAGGAGGGCAACGCGTTTAGAGTTCAGATGAAGGATGAAGGACTCCTATCACACCGCCGGGTGTGAGCGTGATGAGCCGTTCCAAAAACCTGCTTGGAACGGCCCCACGTGACATCACAAGTGGGAGAGGTGTCCACCTAGAAGTATGCTGGATAGATCAGCCTACCAGTTGCTACGGTCCACCGGGTAGTAGGCTGGTAGGCTGATCTATCCAGCATACTTCTAGGTGGACACCTCTCCCACTTGTGATGTCAAGTGGGGCCGTTCCAACCACTTAGAATGGCTGATCACGCTCACACACCTGGTGGTATAATAGGTCTCCTTTAAGTTAAGAGTTCACCTGATTAGTGGTGTAGCACAGCATAGCATAGCATAGCCAGGATCCTTCATTAACAAATGTATAAATCTCCATTATCTAATCATTTGTTTATTTCAAATGAACGATGCCAAAATACATTACATTATGCATTATTTTCTTGATCATCATCATGATGTTTTTTGTGTTTTACTATTATTTTGTTTTGTTTTATTAAGTTTAGTAGTATAGCACAGTTCAGCATACGGCATAGTAGGCTACAGCATCGTATGTAGCCTAGCTGATTTAGCATAGCACAGCATAGCATGGCATAGCATAGCATAGCCTAGCCTGGACGTGTGTACGATTCAACGCGTAACCTCTGGAAGTGGAACACTGAAGCACACCAGCCAACCAACCACAAAGCATCTCCCACTCGTACAGAAGGAGCCGTAAGTCACCATAATGTGGGTCAGTGTTCCAGGTCACCAAACGCCCACCAGGGGGCGCCTGTGGTCTAAAAATACACCCGAGGACACTGGGCCGTGTGTGGGCCAGCCCAGTGGTGTGTGTGTGTGTGTGTGTGTGTGGGAGCGCCGTCCCGTGCCGTCCCGTCCCGTCCCGAACAAAGGACGTAGATTAACAGTAAATAAACGGAGCTGACCTCCAGGAAGCGCGAGATGTCCCTCTTGTCGCTGACGCCCATGGCCACCACGTTCTCAAAGAGCCAGAAGAACGGCCGGTTGTCCCCGTCCTTGGGCCGGGCCTCGTGGAGCAGCCGGTAGAACTCGAAGAACAGGCGTCCGGTGCCCTCTGCAGGCCAGAGGGCGTCATTACAGCGCGGGATTCAGAGCGGCAGTAAACAGTGAAGCTACGACGACTCTAAAAACCAAACCACTATACTGTGTATTTTAACCTAAGAAGCCCGTTGGTAGAAGGTGTACTTTAATGACTACACTTTACTACGAGTACCACCTTTTGCCCCTCTCACCCCGCACATATCCTTATTTTAACGGAATCTACAATCTACAATCTTTATTTATTTGTATTCATTCATTAATTCATTCACTAATTCATTCATCTATTTCATTCTCTTTCTTTTTCTCTCACTATGCTGTTGTGGCAACCAAAATCCCCCTTTGTGGATGAATAAAGTATTGACCTACTTCACTTTACTTTACTTACCAGGGTTACTAATCAAACAAAGTATATGAAGATATGTACAGTATATACATATGAGACATACCGAAGAGGCCTTTCCTAGCGGGGTTGACGATGGAGAGGTCGTTGCACGGACTCCCGCCGATCACCAGGTCAAAAGGTCCCCACTCCAGGATCTGTGGGTGGAAGGGAGAGAAGAGAGGAAATGGAGGAAATCTAGCGGGGAGATCTGGGCGCAGCAGCGAGGCAACGTGGAGGAATGGTAAACACGGCCATTTGCATAAACTAGCCTCAGTGAAAAGATACAAAGGTGGTTGAAGGCAGGCGATGCCGCAGTATGAAGTGAGCAGACTCAGAGACAGCTTCCACAGTCAGGCCATCAGGCTGCTGAACAAGTTCGGCATCAATGTCTAAATGCTAGTGCTAAGTGTTACTGCTAGTGCTAGTCCTGGTGCTGGTGTTACTGCTGGTGCTGGTGCTAGTACTGGTGTTAGTGCTAGTCCTGGTGCTAGTACTTGTGTTAGTGCTGGTGCTGGTGCTAGTACTGGTGTTAGTGCTAGTCCTGGTGCTAGTACTGGTGTTAGTGCTAGTCCTGGTGCTAGTACTGGTGTTAGTGCTGGTCCTGGTGCTAGTACTGGTGTTAGTGCTGGTCCTGGTGCTAGTGTTACTGCTGGTGCTGGTGCTAGTACTGGTGTTAGTGCTAGTCCTGGTGCTAGTACTGGTGTTAGTGCTAGTCCTGGTGCTAGTACTGGTGTTAGTGCTGGTCCTGGTGCTAGTACTGGTGTTAGTGCTGGTCCTGGTGCTAGTGTTACTGCTAGTCCTGGTGCTAGTACTGGTGTTAGTGCTAGTTCTGGTCCTGGTGCTAGTACTGGTGTTAGTGCTGGTCCTGGTGCTAGTACTGCGTGACTTAGTGCTAGTCCTGTGCTAGTACTGGTCCTGGTGCCCTAGTACTCGGTGTTAGTGCTAGTCCTCGTGGCTAGTACTGGTGTTATGTGCCTAGGTCCTGGATGACTAGTACTAGGTGTTAGTGCTGGTCCTGGTGCTAGTACTGGTGTTAGTGCTAGTCCTGGTGCTAGACTGCGTTCCTGGTGCTAGTGTTAGTGCTAGGTCCTGGTTGGAGTAGCTGCTGGGTGTTAGTGGCTGGCTGCTGGTGGCTAGTACTGGTGTTAGTGCTAGTCCTGGTGCCAATTGCTGGTGCTAGTGTTGTGTTGACTGTCTGAGAAGGTATTCTGTGACATTCTGTGAATGTCAGCATATAACAATGTATATTTTAGTACATTGATTTATATGTGTATTGCTCACCTGGATATTTTTGCTGTATATTCCATTTCATTTTATATTTCATTCTATTTTTAGTTCTATTTCTATTTTGTATTCTTTATAATTACTGTCGGTCGTCG
>PIJE02001494.1:0-2500 GCA_002895965.2 Coryphaenoides rupestris | reverse complement strand
AGAATAGAAATATAGAAATATAGAAACAGAAATAGAAATAGAAATACATAATAGAGATATTCTAACATGTAACTTCACGTCGAGCCACATATCATTTCCCAATCCGGTTTTGTTTTCTCTATCATCTCGACGCACGAATAGCCAGCCCGGCCATAACGGGTGACCTCTGCCCCCCCCCCTCGGCCCCGCCCACCCCACCCTGACGTCGCCGTGGTAACCGGTCTGCTTCCCCTCCCACCGCCACACTCACAAAGTCCTGGTCGTGGTTGTTGGCGAAGAAGTGCTGCAGGCGGCTGGGCCAGTCGGCCCGGCGCTGCAGCAGGCCGAAGCTGCCCGTCCGGCCGCACGTGTAGCAGCTCCACGGGTCCTCGTTGATGGCGGCGTGGGCGGCGCCCGGCCCCACCAGCAGGTCCACACACTCCACACAGAAACACCTGGGAGGGGGGCGGAGACAGGGGCGGGGTCAGAGATACTGAGATTAACACCAGGAGGGGCGGGGTCAGGATTGGGTTCGGGACAGACAGGGTCAGGGGTAGACAGGTAAGACAAACAGGGTAGGGTCAGGGGTAGACAGGTAAGACAAACAGGGTAGGGTCAGGGCTAGACAGGTAGACAGGTCAGACAGGTAGACAGGTCAGACAGGTAGATGGGCAGACAGACCGGCAGCAGTTGTTGTTGCCACACATGAGGACCTCCCTGCCACCGCAGCAGATGGTGCAGTACGACTGGTATCCGTCGTCGTCATACTGGTACGCACACTCCAGGAAGCAGTTCTGCAGAGAGAGAGACACCACACTTCACCATGACACACACATCGCTTATGGAAGAGGAACTCAACAGTGTATTCATCTCCTGACTCAAGACATCTTGAGTCTTCTACATGCATCTTAATGCTTGAAACCTGCTCTATTCTTATTTGTATGCACCACAGTGATATGTTGCTGTCTCTCTTTCGCCAAATGTACTTATTGTACGTCGCTTTGGATAAAAGTGTCTGCCAAATGCCTTAAATGTAAATCTTAGCTTCTAATAGTCTTATAATCTCATAATAGTAAAGTAGGAGAACCAAGCGATGAGTTTGTTTGTTTGACTCCCAACCCGAAAGGCACGGGGTTAGATTCCCCAAAGTCACAGTCTACCTGTAGGCTGATCCTCCTGACCTAAGTCACTCACTTTTATCCAAAGTGACTTAGGACTTAGTGTAAAGTGTAAAGAGAAATAGTCGCCATAGCAACGGCGAAACCTCAAAACGACGAAGAGTTTAGTGAAGAGCGTTGCTCACCTTACAGCCCTGACACATCCCTCCAGCGAACAGAGGGTGCTGGATGGAAATGTTCAGACTTCCGCAGGAGATGCAGATTTCTGAACAAAAACACAAAAGACAGGACAAACTAAATGAGTATCCGTTGTTATATCAATGTTAGCGCCGATGCTGCGACGCTAACATTGCTCAGAGTGACAAATTAATGAACAAGACCCAGGACCCCCCACTGGTGCCCACTGACTCCCACCCCCGATGGACACCACTGACTCTAATCTTAACCATCGGAACCATCATCATATTTGACAGTTGGTGAGTCTAGGAAGATTCCCCAGTGAGTGTGTATACAGTATGTGTGTCAGTGTCAGTGTGGTGTCAGTGTGGGCCGGAGGGATATCGTTTGCTTTGTTGTCAGAAGAACCTCCACAAGGTCAACTGTAATCCAAGTCTCTGTTGTGGGTGATTGTTTACTGCAACGTCCCCTCCGCGGGCGGAACGTGCCGGACACCCCGGGGACGACGCTGCCCTCGCTTACCCTCGATGCTTCGAGTCTTCTCCCGCACCTCGAAGATGAGGCGTTCTGAAAGACATTTAGAGGAGACGGAGGGAGGGAGTTAAGGAACCATTCGTCACGGGGGGGGGCCCTGCTGGGATAAATGTAACTTTACATTTACATTTACATTTACATTTACATTTACATTTACATTGAGGGCATTTGGCAGATGATTTCATCCAAAGCGACTTACAAAGAGTACATTTGTTGAAAGAGAGACAGCAATATATCACCGTGGTACATAAAGATAAGAATAGAACAGGTTTCAAACATTCATAGTATAGAGCAAGTTTCATACTTTTTGATTTGATTCTCGTTCTGATTAAAATGTCTAAATGTGGAAAAAAAAAATTGCGTTCCCACAAATGCACTTTTGTTTTATGCCGTGATCATTTATAATCAACATTCTAAATCATCAATTGAACAATGGCTGAGCGGTGGTCCGGTTAGAAGCACGGCGCACTAATGGACTCCGCGGTCCATCGTCTGGGGCCCGGCTACCACTTACACCGCTGATATACAACTCTGTGCATGTCTGCCCCGGGAGAGGTTAGTGGGGTTCACCACCGCCGCGTACCCCAATAAACCCCTCCCCCCTCGTCCTCGCCCTCGCCCTCGCCCCGCCCCTCGCCCCGCCCCCTTACCTCTGGTCCGCTCGTCCATGATCTCCTTGATCTTGGGTTTCT
>PIJE02001493.1:108339-115839 GCA_002895965.2 Coryphaenoides rupestris | reverse complement strand
AGACAAACAGAAAACACAAGATCTTCTTCTAGAGACAAACAAGAAACACAAGATCTTCTTCTAGAGACAAACAGAAACACAAGATCTTCTTCTAGAGACAAACAGAAACACCAGAGATCTTCTTCTAGAGACAAACAGAAACACAAGATCTTCTTCTAGAGACAAACAGAAACACAAGATCTTCTTCTAGAGACAAACAGAAACACAAGATCTTCTTCTAGAGACAAACAGAAACACAAGATCTTCTTCTAGAGACAAACAGAAACACAAGATCTTCTTCTAGAGACAAACAGAAACACACCAGCGCACGCATCCAGTCAGGATCAAATCAATTCACAACCTCTCCTCTGCTGAGGAACGCTAAATGATAAATCAGAATCAGCATCAGAATCCACTTTATTGTCTTAGTTTTTGCAAACAAGGAATGTACTTTTGTGCAATTGACTGTCGTTGTGGATTCACTCCAACGTGAGAGACTCTTCTTAAACCAACAAAATGTTGTTTATTTACACATTTATGAAATGACTTCCAGATTTGCTTTATTAAATGTCTACCATTTATTTATGTATGATGATCATGGTCGCTGGTCCATCATTAATTAAAATGTTGATTGATTAAACAGAGAGCCCATGGTGTTGGTGTCGGTGGTGGTGTGGTGGTGTTGGTTGTGTTGGTTGGTGGTGGTGGTGGTGTTGGTGGTGTTGGTGTTGGTGTTGGTAGTGGTGGTGGTGATGGTGGTGGTGGTGGTGGTGTTGGTGTTGGTGATGGTGGTGGTGGTGGTGATGGTGTTGGTGGTGTGATGGTGTTGGTTGTGTTGGTGGTGGTGTGGTGGTGTTGGTTGTGGTGGTGGTGTTGGTGTTGGTGATGGTGTTGGTTGTGTTGGTGGTGGTGTGGTGATGGTGGTGGTGGTGGTGGTGTTGGTGTTGGTGGTGGTGTGGTGGTGTTGGTTGTGGTGGTGGTGTCGGTTGTGGTGATGGTGTTGGTGTTGGTGTTGGTGTTGGTGGTGGTGGTAGTGGTGGTGGTGATGGTGGTGGTGGTGGTGGTGTTGGTGTTGGTGGTGGTGGTAGTGGTGGTGGTGGTGGTGGTGTTGTAGCATAGCGTACCTGCTGCGGGAAGCAGGTGCGTACGGAGTGGTCCGTGTATCCGAAGGACGGCCCCTCGAAGACGGCCGTGGGCAGCTTCAGAACCTCCCGCAGGAACTGGTCGAACTTAGGGAAGATCATCGCCCCGTTGGAGTCCGAGATCTGAGAGAAGATGTCTGAGATACGGGTGGGGGGGGAGAGAGGAGAGGGGGAGAAAGGAGAGGGGAGAGAATGGGAGAGAGAGAGGGGAGAGAGGGGAGAGAGAGAGGTGGAGGTGGGAGAGGGAGAGGAGAGAGAGGGCGAGTGGGAGAGAGTGGGAGAGAGAGTGGGAGGTGAGAGAGAGAGGACGAGAGAGAAAGAGAGAGGGGGAGAGGGGGAGGAGAGGGGGAAGGGGCAGAGAGAGTGGGAGAGAGGGGGGGAGGTGGGAGAGGGAGGGGGGAGACAGAGAGGAGGAGAGAGTGGGAGAGAAAGAGAGGGGGAAGGGGGAAAGAGAAAGAGGGAGGGGGAGAGAAAAAAAGAGACAAGAGTGAGAGAGAGAGAGAGAGAGAGAGAGAGAGAGAGAGGGTGAGAGAGAAAGAGAGGGAGAGGAGGGGAGGAGGGAGAGAGAGACGAGAGAGGAAGGAGAGGGGGAGAGAGAGGAGAGAGAGAGAGGGAAAATCATTCCAAAGTCGAGCGTTTTAATTGACTTCAACAATGGAGAAACTCCCTCCAATTAAATTCTGCAGAATACAGAGTTTGACTCCATTCTCCAGCCAGACGCGTATTAAATGAAAAAAAAGACAAAAAGATAAAAAACGAAAATAAATTGAAAAATCCTATCGACACTAAAAAATGAACATAAAAAAATAAATAGCTCGCCACAACATCTGTGGCTGAGACAAACATTACAGCCTGCGAGTCAATAGCCTGATAGTCTAATTAAAAGCCACTCATCTGTGAAAGGACAAAGTGCTTGGATGTGCACAAAAACGCCTTCGTGTGCAAAAAAAATTGCAATTGAAACGGCGTTCGTCGGGAATTAATTTACACTTAAAATGTATTGAGGTTGGCTATATATTAAATTGCCATCATTTTATTGACTTACAGAACACATCTTATTATCTATATCGATATATAATTGATATTAGGGAAGATGAAAAACACTTAATACATTTTGATGTATTAACTGAAAAGATAAGAGACCTAAGAGAGGGTCTACATTTGTATTAAGTATCATAAGAAACTAACAATAATAACAGTAAATATAGTAGAATGAAATGATCTTTATATGTCCCAACACCGCCCCCTTGTGTGCGTCTGGCGCCACTACAAGTCTACAAATGCAAAAGGTCACAGTTTGCTCTCCCTGGAAGCAAACGAGGAGGATAATCCAATAATGATGGCCACAGGAAGGAAGGAGAAGCAGAGCTGTGTTCATCATTAAGACACAAGTATTTACTTACAGCGAAGCTTGTCCACGATCTTCCCTCCACACATGGTGGCCAGCATGGCTTTCATGGAGAAGACGGTCAGCTTGCCGTGACCTTCGCTGTAACGGAGAACACAGGGAGACTTCACCGAACCGTTCCACCGTAACGACAGATATATACAGGAGATAGACGGACATGATGAGCTGTTTGGTTTTAGGAAGGACGCTTTTACACCGTAATCGAATCATTTAACGATGTAATCCAATTAGCTATAGCAGCCGTATAAGACAATGAAAGGAACGAAATTGCAAGGAAAGTAACCGCATTATATATAGCTGTGTGTGACTGTGTGTGTGTGTTTGTGTTTGGGTGTGTCTGTCTGTGTGTGTGTTTGTGTGTGTTTGTGTTTGTGTTTGTGTGTGTGCACGCGTTTTATTGGTTGGTAGACAGACAGACAGACAGACAGACAGACACACTGAGATAATGAATCTCTTTGTCTGTGTTTGAATCGGCCAAGGAAATGGTTTCCAAACAAACCACCAAATACCAGTTGGAAAATAATTGCCTCTCTACCTCCCAAAACTTGTTTGTGATTTGTGATTATTACAACGGTGTCAGTTAGACGATGGTCACTCATATGAGCGGACCATTAGACCGGTCTGATAAGTAGAGCAATAATGGACCAAAAAATATTGCACAAATTCCATACACCGGTAATGTTCATATTCAGACATATTTACAGCATCACCCAACAAGCTAACGAGGATATATATACGTGTGTATATATATATATATAAATATATATATGCAGCGAATAGGCCAAGCATAGCGGACATTAAATTACAAAAAATAAAACACAATCGCACCATATAGTGCGGTTATTATGGGCTATTTTACAACATAAATCCGACTTAATTCCACCTCCACACAGCCCAGGTGGACGGTTTATGTCGTACTTTATACCGTTTTTTAAACACATTTAAATCCCATTAGTGTGGAGACTGGAGAGAGGACCGAGGGCTCTGTGTGTGTGTGTGTGTGTGTGTGTGTGTGTGTGTGTGTGTGTGCGTGTGTGTGTGTGCGTTTCCAACTGAAAACCTTTTGAGGGTTCTGTTGAGGACGCGGTGGAGTTGGTCTGACGAAAACACTTTCCTGTCTCCAGCGAGATTCACGACAGTCCTCACCGGCCGAAATAATTGAGACGTGAAGTGGAGAGGAGAGAGCGTTCCGATATATTTCTATTTAACGAGGTGTTGGAGAGACTTTCATACAGTTTGATGATGAAGAACGGCCCCTGAGTGTGGAGTGTTTAAGCGAGTAGCTACCTAGGCTACAAGCGTCGAGCTATCTCATATTTTTCTATCTCACACATATCAGAATCAGATTTATTTCCTTATACGTTCAATGGCGACGGTATCGTATATTAAAGGAGACATATTATACCACCGGGTGTGAGCGTGGTTGGCCCTTCCACGCGGTTTCAGAATCTCCGGTTTTTGACATCACAAGTGGGCGTGTCCTGCACCCAGATGTGTGGTGGATAGATGGAAGGACTAATCACGCTCACACCTGGTGGGATAATAATATGTCCCCTTTAAAGTGAGCTCTGTCGAGGCAGCGGCCATGTTGTGTGTGTACTGATGTTAACCTCCACGTCCACCACAGCAACTTGGAGACAGAATAGAGGCGGTTTTGCACAGCGCGGTGGACATGAGGGGGTTACCAAGGTTACCGAACATTCATGCCGATGAAAGAACTGTTGGGGTTTGTTTTTTTGTTCGTCTGGAATCTGGCCCGGCACCAAGCGCTCGCTGTGCCCGCGGCTCTTCGATCGATGGCGTTTTAAAAGCCGCCCTCCGTCTGCGTTAGTCCTTCCAGACTACGTTCATCGGGATCTCCTGCGATCTCCTGTGAGAACGAAGGTTCTCAAGACGGCGGAAACGGAACCCAGGATGGGAAGTTAAAGGATAAACTAGCTGCTAAGCGCAACGCCCGCAGCTAGTTATTAGCTGTTACAGGTTCTTAAGAGACGTATCATACCACCGGGTGTGAGCGTGGTTAGCCCTTCCACGCGGTTTCAGAATCTCCGGTTTTTGACATCACAAGCGGGAGCGTCCTGCACCCAGATGTATGGTGGATAGATCGGCCTCCCATTTGCTACAGTCCACTGGGTGGGCTGGTGGGCTGATCTATCCAGCATACTCCCACTTGTGATGGGAGTGTCCACCTAGAAGCCAGGACATCTCAGCAGCACTACAGAAACCTACTTCATTTATAATGGTGTTATGAACTTACTCTTACACTTTTGACCCTCAACAAAAAAAATTGCAGCTCCTGTGTTTTGGATATTGCATATATATTTTTTGCTGTATTTTGCAATTTCCATAATATTTTGATTCATTGTTCAGTCCAACCACTAACCCCAAACGACTGTCGCTATTCTGGTCTGCAATGACATCGTTGTGAAGGCGTTGGTCGTGAGGTGATTTCCCCCTGGAGGTCGAGGTCGAGGTCACCTGTCACTACTACCCTCCTCAACGCTTACTTACAATATAGGTCACGGCACCAACGTACAGTAACCGACTTTCACGAGTTATACGATTTTGCGCTCTCCAAACTTTTCCGTGTTTTTCCGTGTTCCGCAAACACACGCAAAAAGCAGTATAGTCTCTTCTAGACCCCTCTGGACGGTCTAGACCCCTCTGGATGGTCAGTGGTTCCCCTGGAGAACCCATTCATACCCCCGACGGCGGTGCCGACCATGCAAGGTAACAACCAACATGTCAGGAGCAGGTAGGGTCCGGTGGCGTCTTGCTCAGGGACACCTCCACACTTAGCTAGGCAGAGCCCCGGCGGGGATCGAACCAGCAACCTTTCAGTACCTGTCGTACATGGCCACCATGAAGTTGAGCAGCAGGCCGATGGACTGCTCCACGTTGATCTGGTGGGTGGTGGGCAGCCGCTTGTTCAGCTGCTGGTAGATGGAAGACAGGATGGTCTCGAGCCGCGAGACGTTGATCTCGGCGTTGTGGTCCAGCGTGTTCAGGCCGTTGTCGCGGAACGCCTCGATCATGTTCCACACGTCCACCAGGTGCACTGCGGGCGGGCGGGAGGAGGGGTTATAATCAGAGGGGCGGGGTTATAACCGGGACCCTGGCTTCCTATCAAGTTCATGATTCCATTTAAGGTTCTTGTTGTTACACATAGAGCCCTGCATGGTCAGGCACCTGCGACCTGCTCCATCCCAACATTAAAATGGTAAATGGATTACATTTATAAAGCGCTTTTATCCAAAGCTCTTTACAGTGTTGCCTCACATTCACCCATTCATACACCGACGGTGGTGTCAACCAGCAAGGTAACAACCAACACGTCAAGGAGCAGGTAGGGGTTAGGTGGTGTCTTGCTTCAGGGACACCTCACACTTAGCCCAGCATAGGGTTAGGTGGTGTCTTGCTCAGGGACACCTCCACACTTAGCTAGGAGGAGCAGGTAGGGTTAGGTGGTGTCTTGCTCAGGGACACCTCCACACTTAGCTAGGAGGAGCAGGTAGGGTTAGGTGGTGTCTTGCTCAGGGACACCTCCACACTTAGCTAGGAGGAGCAGGTAGGGTTAGGTGGTGTCTTGCTCAGGGACACCTCCACACTTAGCTAGGAGGAGCAGGTAGGGTTAGGTGGTGTCTTGCTCAGGGACACCTCCACACTTAGCTAGGAGGAGCAGGTAGGGTTAGGTGGTGTCTTGTTCAGGGACACCTCCACACTTAGCTAGGAGGAGCAGGTAGGGTTAGGTGGTGTCTTGCTCAGGGACACCTCCACACTTAGCTAGGAGGAGCAGGTAGGGTTAGGTGGTGTCTTGCTCAGGGACACCTCCACACTTAGCTAGGAGGGGGAGGAGCCCGGGGATCGAACCAGCAACCTTCCTGTTGCCAGACCAGAATAACAAAAAGAAGATAAAAATGTAAAAGAAGAAGGCAGCCTTAGGAACTGCTGTGACGCCATGCTGTGTCTCGCGTTGGATAAAAGCGTCGACTTCTAACTCGTAAACGGCGAATCAATGGAGCGCGAAAGAAACAGAACGGGACTCTGTGGACCACTATGGGTTACCCTGACGACGTCACGGCTGAGGAGAGCGAAGGGTTTGATTGCGGATTGGAAAACGAGAATGAGACTGAGGCTGAGGATGAGGATGATGAGGGGACACTCACGATTGCATCTCTTCTGCACGAAGCGGAGCTTGCAGGCCGTCCGATACGTCGACAGTCGGATCACGTCGA
The DNA here is from genome assembly GCA_002895965.2 of Coryphaenoides rupestris. Classification (NCBI taxonomy): domain Eukaryota; kingdom Metazoa; phylum Chordata; class Actinopteri; order Gadiformes; family Macrouridae; genus Coryphaenoides; species Coryphaenoides rupestris. Next base: position 109,075 of record PIJE02001493.1, on the reverse strand, counting down.
AGTTCTGAGCTCCTAGCGAGAAAAAAAAACAACCGACGACAAAAGAAAATGGTGGTTGAAGAGGCAGCGGGAAAAAAACCGCTAACAATGAATCATTGATTAGATCATCAGACGGAATGGAATTCAGCGGAATTCATCGTCGTTATTTTTGAGTTGATCGAAAAACGGATCGATCGACAGATTACCGCTTTACACTAAGACACACACATTCCAGATGTTAAATCACACATATGATCATCATTTATTTTATTTAAATCCTCGGAAAACACATTGACGGAGGACCCTCGCTTTCAACGGTGCCTAGAAAGGGACATACAACTAAAGCAAACACTAACTAAAATCAAACAGCAATAAAAGATAAATACGTGTCTATATTAATGAAACAAATACAATAAAACAATAAGAACATTATGGATAAGAACAATTACAAAATTAAAAGCAATGACAGTTTTTTTTTTTAATATTAAACATTGAAGTAGTTACAGAGGTTCCTGGTATTGGAGCTGAGAGAGAGAGGACACTCAACGTGACGGACCAACCACACGAGATGCGTTGCCGTGTGTGTGTGTGTGTGTGTGTGTGTGTGTGTGTGTGTGTGTGTGTGTGTGTGTGTGTGTGTGTGTGTGTGGGAACCGTGCTACGCTAGGGACATAGCATCTCCTCCGCGACGCAGGGCTAGCCAGCGAGTTGCGTAATCCATCGCCGGCGCTGAATAGACACGCAAGGTCTCTCTCTC
>PIJE02001493.1:45839-100839 GCA_002895965.2 Coryphaenoides rupestris | reverse complement strand
TTGGTCTTGATCTGTGAAGGGCCTCTGAGAAGAGGTCAAAGGGGGGCCCCTGCTCTTGAACTGTACTGTTTGGGGAAAACGGTCAAGAAACCAACCCATTGAATGAACCGAGACATTAGCGGGACAAGCACAATGGCTCATTGTGGATATTCCCGAATATGAACTACTCTGCAAAATCTCCCAGTGTTTCAGACGTAGGCAGCTCTGGATTCCAGAATGAGTGGGAATTTCATTGAAAAGAGGAATGGTGACCGAAAGAAAAGTACGACTGGCAGTTAGTGCGGGAAATACCATTACATTCGCTCTATAGCTCAGAGAGTTTTTCCCCAAATGGGGTGCGGTGAATGTTTGCTGGGGGGACTCGGGAACATGAACAAAGATTTCTGTTTCCATTGTTGTATTTAATATTGTTTGATTGCGTGCTTAATATTGGACACGAACAATTGTTAAGCAATTCCACCTTAAGAAGATGAATGAATACCCCCTTAATAAGATTTTGTACATCTGAATCGTCACATAAACACAAGAGATAAGAGCATAACACTTTAACTCTAAAGGGGTACTTGGCTGAAAAAATGTCTTTGAGAGGGGGGGTACATTAGTATTGATTATAGCTCATAATAAGACTGCTGGCCATTCACTTGGGCTTGAGGTGTATGCATACATCCCACATGAACGGCAGTAAATCAACTTATTGAGCAATTAGGTGTCAGATCCAATAGGTTCATACATGTCATGTTCAACAATGACACCTGGACACACACTAACCAACCCTCACAGGCCCATAGGGAGGGTATACTGCACTGCTAGTACTGTCCTGTATAACCGCACCTTTGGTAAAGTAATGACAGCATCTTTAGTGTCAACATGAGGGACCGGGGTCTGCTGCAGTGTCTCCTCCACACGACTCCCAGCTACCCATGGGTTGTTGTGGACGCCACATGCAGATACATCAATTATTATGGAGCAGTACAGTACAGTACAGTACAGTGCAGTACAGTGCAATATTTATCTTACACACAGGCCCTGTTGTGGATTTGGATTTACCCGGGTTATCTCACCTCATCTCCGCAATTCGAACAGGATACTATTCTGAGGCTGAGAAAAAATGTCCTCATTATGAGGAAGGCTGACTTTGAGAGGGGAAAAAATTAAAATGCATTGGACGGCCTTACCAAAGGAAAGAGCGCAGGTTGCGTTACAGCATCACAGGATCAGCACCACAGCATCACAGCATCAGTACCACAGCATCACAGCATCAGCACCACAGCATCAGTACCACAGCATCAGCATCAGCATCAGCACCACCAGACGGACGGAGAGGATGTTGCGCTCCAAAACAGGGGAAATAAGGAAGAAGTTTTTTATTTTTCTCTCGCACCTTTTTGGGATAAAATTCGGACCCCGGCGACGTCACTGCTGATCACTGCTGATCACTGCTGCTGCTCTCCTCCGGATTCTCCATCATCATCATCTTCTTCTTCTCCCTGATCCTTCCTCCTTCCTCCTCCTTCCTCCTCCTTCCTCGATTCATCCGAGTCAACCTTTAGGAAGGAGACCGCTGCGGGTTGTGGCAGCAAATACATAAAAAAAGAAAAAAAAAACCCGTAGGAGGAGCGCAGACGAAGCGATGCTCCACACACACACACACAGCAGCACCACCACGGAGCCGCCGGCAGGGGGCGGCAGAGCGCAGGCACGCAAAAACCGAGCGCTCCAGTGCGCATGCGCGACGCTTAAAGGCGTAGCCACACTAGTAATGTTGAAAGGAAAATTAATGAATGAATAATAATCATATCCATTTTATTGATAATTGATGATCAGGCGTTAATTAAACACATGCTGTCCTGTCTCACAGATCACAGATCAGACACAGAAAAGAGTCAGAAGGTTGCGTTTGTGTTATTTATTCATAATAGTCTATATCTTTTGATAAAATACACTTTGTTTACAAGTGCTGATTACTATATTACATTCACCTCTGTGTTTTAAATTGAATCTTTTAAAAACAGTCCGTCAAACAGGCAAGAAATGATTGAATGACAGAAAGGAGGTCATCCCCTTGTGTGACATTTGACATTTTTCAATTTTGCCCAAAAAACCTAAACCCCATCCCCCCGCCCGCCCCCCCTTGAACATTTGATGGACCAATTCAACACACACCACACACAACACACACACAGACACACACAGAGACACACACACACACACACAGAGAAGGTATACAGTTAGAATGAAGGGGAGAGACATCGGCATGTTGTCTAAAATGACATTTCTCCCCAAAGTTCCGCATCTCAGCTGCTTTATAAGTTGCTGACGTTACGTACTCATGTGTTGCCCCAAACTGGGGAGTCCAAGTATTAATGTAACTTCACTTGATATAATATTGGAACACGTTGGGTATTGTACTACATAACTAAATATAACTTGTACAGATCTCAGCGTCTCCCTTTGTGATAACAAACCGGATTAAAATGGAGCTGGATAAACGTGATACCCTCAAAAGGGTTCAATATAAGCACATGGTTGTTACAAAGGCAGCTCCTCCAAATGAATCAAAAACTATAGAAACAAACAGGTCCATTGGAGAGGGGGGGGGACCCCGGGCATAGAGATATAATATATAGATATATATGTATATATACCTGGGCAATTTGAACAAACAAACAAACAAAAACAAAAGCTTTCTCTATACATGGTGGTATGTCCATGACAAAACAAACTTCCGAGGACCGACCAACCAACCGACAGCGGACATTATAATATAGTACATACCCTGTGGATTTAAAAAAAACAATTAGCAAATAGATTTTCTATCCAAATATATTAATTAAAATATATTAACTTTGTTTTTAGCGAGTGAGACATTGAACACAAGCTCTAATTGTGTTTTCTTAAGGTGACTTTGGCATGTTACCATGGAAGTAATATATATATATATATATATATATATATAAATCATACATCTGCTTCGTACCTCAAACCGAAAATATAACGGATATATTATTTCACAATTAAGATGCGTACACACACACACACACACCACACCTGCTGCTATAAGCACATTACATTTACTTTACTTCCTGTCTAAACTACCTCTTTTTTTTAATTAAAGGAGATTGAGATAACAATATTTCAAGCACACAACGATGCTGTCATGTTTCCCACAATATTTGATTGGTGTCATTCAGAATAGTTGAATAAAGTGCACCTGGTGTTCTGGAGTACCTCTGACAGACGCAGGTCGCAACTCTGCATCTACCTCCACCTCTCTCTCCCTCTCTCTCTCTCTCTCTCTCTCTCTCTCTCACACTCTCTCTCTCTCTCTCTCACACTCTCTCTCTCTCACACTCTCTCTCTCTCTCACACTCTCACACTCTCTCTCTCCCTCTCTCTCACACTCTCTCTCTCTCTCTCTCACTCTCTCCCTCTCTCTCTCCCTCTCGGTACTCGGTCGTCAATCATCCATAAGTTCAGTCAATAACAAGGCGTATACGTACAAAGCAAGGTGTGTACTACAGGAGTCCAAAAAACGTTAGGAATATAATATAAATCTGCCAATATTTACAGTGCAGAAGTATTATTTAAAATACATGAAAATAAACCCTTCAGTTGTCTCTCCTTGTACACAGAGTGTTTTGACCGTCGCTCCCGCGAGTAATCTCGGAAAAAAACCAAAAACAAAACAAAACAAAAACGGATGAGAAGCGATGCATTGTGGGGGTGGGGGGGGAATATTTACAAGCCCGCCTCTGACCTCAGCCACGAACCCGAAAAACAAAACTCACTTCTCTGCGTCTTTTTAGTTTTTTTGCGTGGCTTCCACGGTTGTTCAGCTGTTCCGCCACAACGCACCGCTCAGGGAGAGCTGAGCGGTGCCCACGCAGCTGTTGTGTGTTGCAGCAGCAGCAGCAGCAGCAGCAGCAGCAGCAGCAGCGATTGTGTGTTCCTTCTACTCGTTGCATTGTTAGGAACTGTTCTGCTTCCTGCACGTTGGTGAGAAATGAGGTGGTGGATGTGGATGTGCAGGTGGGTGGTGGTGGTGGTGGTGGTGATGGTGGTGGTGGGGGGGCAGTCCGTGATGACAGTATGTTGTTTTTTTCTCTTTTTGTTTAAAGTGTCGTTGGGAAACGTGTTATAGATTTTTTAGTAGAAGTATCCAAGTATAGATGCTATATGCTCTGTTTTCTGTTCAACTCTGAGTGCTATATTGACCGTACGCGCTGTACAGTGTTGTTATATAAAACAGTTGCTGAGAGTTGTACATCCCCCCCCCCTGCCTCTGATCAGCTACTAATAATAAATGATTATCTCTAGCGCCCTTTTTCTCTTCTCAATCGGTTCAGGCCTCATGATAAAAAGTGTCTGTCTACCACATATAACGTCATTCTACAAAAATAACAAGAATATTCATATTTTCCCTCCTTTTTCTCTTTTAAAAACTATACTTATATCTTTTTAAAAATATATTTATATATATATATATATATATATATGTGTATACTGTATATACCACACTAACCCTAGCCAAGTGCAAAACGTTGCCAGTCACTCGTCACATATTTCTCACAGATCTACTGTTGGAACCAAACCGATTGGCCGCACGACCAACGCTGCGCCGACAACAAGCGTGTTGGCGACGCCACACAGTGGATCTTCCAGTGTGATTTCTTACCCTTCTACCAGCCACCAGTTGTGCGGCCGATTCCGAATTCCGATTCCGAATCCATTTCCACGGACTTCTCAGTTTCTCAGACGCAATCCTCAAATCTTCGAACAAGAAAACCAAACCAAACATTACACCAATTAAGAGGATGATGATGATGATGATGATGATCACCACGCTGGCATCATCACCGCACCACCAAACAGGAGACGCACAGTTTCGAGGGTCCGATGCAGTCGTCGTGGCAGAAGGCGCCGCACCCCTTGCACATGATCATGGCCTTGAGGCGGCAGTAGCACTTGGACGGCACGTCCTCCATGCCCGGCCCCTCTAGGAAGGTCTGCTCCCCCGGCGTGGGATCCCCGCCCGGCGTGCCGCGGTCCAGTGCGCGCCCCGCGGGTATGGTGGTTACCGTCACCGAGAACGACATCACGCTACCGCCGTGGCCGCCGCCGCCCACGTCGGTGCAGGTGGGCTCCAACGGCGGGGTGGGTGGGCCCGGGGTGCCACGGGCCATGGACATGTTGATGGTGCCGCCGTAGCCACCGTCCTGCTGCTGGTTGTCCAGTTTTTTCTGTGTTTGTGAGGCCGCCGTCGGTGGTGGCCGCTGGTGGCTGGTGAGGTCCGTGGGCGCGGTAACGTATGGCTCCGAGTTTCCTTGATTGCTATCGCTGCGCTGGAAGGTCCTTGGGTTCGGCTGAGGCGAGGGGCTGCCGTCTTTAGCCCCGGCTTCGCTTACCCTGTCCCTGACAGAGTCTGCCGATCCACAGCCTAGCCGGCCGGACTCGGTCTTAAACTTTGGCCAGTGCTGATGAACGCCGGTGGATTCCTCTCGCTTGGCTACGGAGCATCCCTGCTGCTCCTCCTCCTTCACGCCAGCAGTGGACAGAGGGGTCAGATCCTCGTCCTTCACGTCCTCATGGCCCTCCACCCCCTGCTCCCGCTTCATGGCGGACAGCAGCGGTGTGCCGAGAGCAGCAGGCGGCCGCTGCTGCTGCAGCCTTCTGCTGCTCTCGGACCCTCGGCCGTACGTGGACACGTTGAGCAGGTAGTGTCCCGTCATGGCCGGCCGCGCCGTCCTCTTGCGGCCCAGGAAGCCCACGGAGAACCTGGCCGGGCCTGGTCGGGCCTGTCCTCCTGGTGCTGATGGGGGTCGACGACGTCGCAACGAGGCGGATGCCACCGCTCCATTCCATCCGCCGGGTTCTGGACCTGCAGGCACCCCTTCCCCCTCTGCATCACCGCCTGCAGGATCTGGTCCTGGGTCTCCTTGTCCGGTGCGTCCCGGTGGAACCGAACATGGTGCTCCGGGAACGCGCCGCCGTGCCGACTAGTAGAGCTTGGCTGCGTGGCGCCACCATGCTTGTCGGCTCTGTGTGAGTCATGCGAGCCCCCGGTGGACGAATGCCACGTCTTTCCTTTACTCCCCGAGGAGTGCGTGCCTGACCCCTTGGCCTCCCTGGCCAGCGGCTTCGGGAGGATCTGGTCTATGGGAACCTCCTTGCCCTGCAGGAGCTGCGTGACCAGGGGGTTGTTGGCCGGCGTGCAGGAGCTCACCCGGGCTGGCAGGCCCGTGGAGGTGCTGGGCATCTCCTGCAGTCCTTTCCTCCCTCGTGAGTCCGATGGTTTCTGAACGCAATGGTAGTTGGTTGAGTGACTTTTCTGTTTGGTGTCCTCACCGGCTTTGACATTAGAGGTCGGACTGGAGTCCTCCCGCCCGTGGGAAGGAGTTGGAGGTGTTTTGGTCTGACTGACGCCAGTGGGTTGCTGTGGTGGTGTTGGTGGTGGTGGTAACACAGCCAGCGACGGCTGTGACGATGTGGGACTGAGAGTGGGGGATTTCGGTGTCTTCTCACTGACGCTGCCGCTCACCGGCCCTGCTCCCAGCGACGCTGCCTTGGGGGCCGACACCGTCGCGGGAGCAGCCCCGGTCCCGGCTGCCACTGCCGCTGCCGCTGCGGCTCGTTGCGCTCGGGCTAGCTGAGCCTTAGCCTTGATGTCAGCCAGCGTGCGAGCGCCAGTGCGACCCGGACTCGGACTGCTGAGCGGGGTCGGAAGAGGCGTCCCCCGGGGGGAGACCGGGCCGGGGGAGACGGGGACGGGAAGAATCCGAGACACCGGAATCTGAAAAAGATAAAGAAAAAGCGTTAATGGACCAGGCCTCGGAGGAGGACAACTTTCATGCGGAAGACATCTTAGGGATGATCCTTCGTTATCTTTCTTAGTGATTAAGCATCCAACCTTGAGTGGTGGAACCTTCTGGCTCGCAGTCGGAGACGGTGTGGTCGGGCTTGACGTGTACGACCCTGGCGATGACAGAGAAGATCTGGAGGAGGCTGCCGGGGATGTCGACGAGGTGCCTGCGGATTTAGAGAAGGCCGCTGGAGGAGTGGAGGAGACTGCGTTAAGGGTGGAGGAGGCTGGTGGAGAGGCAATCGAGGTTATTGGAGGAGACCGGGAGGAGAGCGCTGGAGAGGAGGAGGACACAGAGGAGGAGGAGGTGCGGGGCCTCTTCTTCTCCGGAGTCTTCTCCCCCCCCTCCTCAGGCTCAGCGGGCGACTTCCTCTTCCCCGGTTCGACGGCACCACCAGGGAGAGGTGACGACGTAGGGACAGGCCCCGCCTCCTGACCTCCCTCCCCTGGGTTTAGCCCTGGAACTCAAACCAGAATCGTCCTCCACCGCCGCCTCTCGGCTAGACAGCAGAAGGCTGCTCTTGTTCAGACAGTCAGAAGCAGGTTCTCTCTTGTTCTTTTCCGGCGTAACGCCCGGTTCCGGTTCCTGCTCAACTATGAGAGTCTTTGCATTCTTGCTGCCTTCCTCCGCCGGTCTCCGAACCTCGGATGGTGAGGTCGCAGTCGCAGAGAATACCGATTGGGGCGATACCGCCGTCGATACCGCCGTCGTTACCGCCGTCGATACCGCCGCCGTTACCGCAGTCGATACCGCCGCCGTTACCGCCGCCGTTACCGCAGTCGATACCGCCGCCGTTACCGCCGTCGATACCGCAGTCGATACCAACGTCGTTACCGCAGTCGATACCGCCGTCGTTAACGCCGTCGATACCGCCGTCGTTACCGCCGTCGATACCGGGGCTGGCGGCTCGGGTGGCGCCGAGCGGCTGAGCCTCCGATCCTCAGCATGCTGGGCACGTCGCGTCCTCATTGGCTCCGTGGCAGGCGCTGTCTGCCTGGTGACCGGCTGCGTTCTGGCGGGCTCCGGCGGCGGTCTCGTCTGGTCTCCTGCAAGGGCAGCGGGGATGGCAGGGGGACAGAGACCACTTTCCTTAGTGCCCTTGGGCTCTGGTGCTGCTGCTGCTTTGGCCACAGGTCCTGCAGTGGAGCGATGATGGTGGTGGTGGTGTTGCTGTTGGTGAGGAGGAAGAAGAGGAAGAGGTCGGTCTGCCTCCTGGTCTGGATCAGACTCCATCTGTTCAGTCAGGGACTCCTCGTAGCTCAGCCCGGAACTACGCGCCAGGACAAGGGGGGAGACAATGTCAAAATGAATGCATAATTAAAGGACTCCAATTATACCACCAGGTGTGAGCGCGATTAGCCACTCCAAGCGGTTTTATCTCCGGTTTTTGACATCACAAGTGGGAGTGTCCGCCTAGAAGTCTGTGGGATAGATCAGCCTACCAGTTGCTACAGTCCACCGGGTAGGCTGGTAGGCTGATCTATCCACCATACTTCTCGGTGGACACTCCCACTTGTGATGATCAAAAACCGGAGATGCCACCAGTTTCTGAAACCGGTGTCTGACAGGAGAATGATTTTGAACTTACCTTTCGCCATAATAGTTTTCAAAGTAGGCCTCCTTCCACAGCTCCACCTTCTTCTCCTTTTCGATCTCCTGCCGCATGCGGAGCTGCAGCTCGGGAGTGAAGTCGCCTGGCGTGGCACAAATAAATTGTGATAAATCAATAAAGTAGCACACACAAAAAAATCCACCGAATCGCATTGCCCTAGAGATGTATGGTTTCAGTTATGAAGTGGAACTGTGTACTACTCAATGGTCGAATGCCCGGGGGACTGACCCTCAGCTAGCCTCTCCTTCCACGACTGTGCCGCCGAGGCGAAGAACTCGTTGTTCAACGCAGAGCTGGTGACCTTCAGAAGGCCGTCCATGCACACCTGCACACCGGGAGAAAGAAGACACCAGCGTTAGTCAAGACTCATTTATCGTTTGGGTACCTTTTGGCGTATAATCTGTTAAATGAAATAAGCGCCAGATTACTACTTGTCTTGGACTATTGTTCACTGACTATTGCTCATAAAATGTTCTCTGTGAATCTCCCCAGACTACAGTAACTGTTCTAGTCATACGTATAGCTAGAACTCAGAGTGAGCAACTAGAGGGTTGCTCACGGGAAAACGTACATAGAGCGGGTTTAAGTATGATTCGAACCACAAATTACATTCCTCCCGACGTGGCGTACACCCCTCCAAGTACGCCACTCTGTCTGAAATCAAAATCGAAAGGATCGACACGCATGCATCGCAGACTCCACACTTAAAAACTCCCACCAAAAACCTCCTATCAGCCCACCTGCTGGTCGACCACCGGCAGGAGCTTGAGGAGCCTCTGTTGGCAGTCGGGCGGCAGCATGGAGAAGGTGTGCTTGTTGATGATCGCCCGCAGGTTGGTGTTCACCAGGATGGAGTCTGGCGTCTCCACGTCTATCTCACACTTAGTGCGCTTGAGCTGCCCTGGGAGGCAAAACAAACAGGTATGAGCTCGGGGACAATAAGAGGCTGTGTGCGCTACGCTGGAATCGGGCGTGGTCTCTCTAGCTGTTTCGTAATTTTTGGAATCAATTACTTAAATTACAGCTTACGGTTGAAACATTGTACAAATCAGGGGTGCGGGGTTAGAGGCATCTTGCTCAAGGGTGACTACAAGGAGACTTTGAGGTCATTGGGGTTCGAACCAAGAACCTTCCGGTTGGACGTTTGACCCCCATTTACCACTAGACTCTCCCCGACGTTGTGTTCACTCACGTGGGCTGAGCCGGCTGGTCCTCTGGGACATCTTCCGGGGTCCCGAGCCGTGACACAGCTCTGTTTGGACAGAGGAGGACAAGCTGATGATGTGATATACAGTATCTTAAAGGGTGCAAAAGTAATAGTAGTTCCTGTAAGACAAACAAACGTGTAAATCAGCGATCGTCAACTGCCGGCCCGCGGGCCACATCCGGCCCGCCAAGGCGTCCCGTCGGGCCCGCAGAATATTAATGAACTCAGGATGTACGAGGAGGAAAATAATGCATCCCGGTATTTTGGGTATCTAGCTTAATAATAGCGCCAAAAAGATGATTCATATTTCCTGCCAATCAGGACTGCAGTCTGTTCACACTGATATAGGCTAAAAAATAACTAACTTTGTAATAAAGTGAAAATATTAAACAATAATAAGCTAATTAGGTGTAAATATATATATATATTTTTTTGTTTTCAAGTCCAGCCCCCAGTGTCTTATAAAAATTAGTGCTTCGAAAAATTCGGGCCTTTGGACAAATGGTTGATGTAAATACTCACGGCTTGTGGCTAGTGGCTAGTGGCGGCGGCGGCTTACCGGTCTTGGTGGAAGCGTTGTCGGCCATGTCTTTGACCGTCTTCAGGATGAGGCGGGGGCTGGTGGCGGTGTTGGGCATCCCGCCCTGCCGACGCTGGTTCCTCTGCTGCTGCTGCTTCAAGGCCTGAACCGGGCAGCAGAATGAGCAAGGTGGGGGGGGGGTGGGGGTGGAGGCAGTAACAACAGTTACACAAACAATAACGACAACAACTACAACAACAACAACACACACCCCTGCAGAATCATTATCCTCGATGATGGAGTAAAACTGTTCTCTTTCTCAACGCGGCCCTGCTGTTACAAAGAGAGAGACGTGAGTTGCACAACACAGTCGCACGTGGTGCTCTTCTCTCCTCTCCTCGCCACGGTGGCGGTGTTGGTGGAGGTGCTGGCGGTGGTGTAGGTTTGTACGAATCCGTGGTGCGAACCTCATTTAGATCGCCTTGGAAACGGAACCAAAATGGGATGGCCCCGTCTCAAAGAGCGTTCCAGGAGAAGCCGATAAACGTTTCCGTTCCGCAATTTAATATTAGATTCGTATATTAAAACTGCCAACACCCCGCAAACCCCGCTGCCCCCCCTCTCTCTCTCCCTGCGATACCTGATGTTCCAGCCAAACTGCAGTTTTCATGGCCTATTAAAATGGAATACATTGGTCTTAGGAGGCATAAAATCCCACAGCAACACAGATGGAGTGAATTAGGATCCGTGCAATCAAGCGAAATGTAATTAAGCGCCACACTAAAGAATTCAGGCGGCCAAAAGGGAAGAAAAAACAAAACGTTGAGGGGAGAGACGAATAAAATATATATCTTCATTTTGGTTCCTTCGTTACTTTCCATTTAAAACTAGCAACAACACGTTAAGAGACAAAGAGAGGCTTGAGTACGGTACCTCGCAAGACGCCAAGCCAAATACTCAAAAGCTCAAAACACGAGCGTCTCCAACGCAGGAGGCGTGTGTGTGCGTGCGTGTGCGTGTGTGTGTGCATGGACCACAAAATGTTCAAATACATGCACTGAAAGACGTCGCTGGGCTGAGTGTGTGCATGTGTGTGTGTGTGTGAGAGAGTGTTGGGAGAGGTGTGGTCAGGTTTATATCCCATGGTGGTGGTGGTGTGTGGTTTGTGTGTGTGTGTGTGTGAGTGTGTGTGTGTGTGTGTGTGTGTAGCAGCATTGTTGCGCTACTGTTACTGTTACATGTTCAGAATGCGTGTTAGGCAGCCTGGAAGCTACACAAGGCGCTACAGGCTACATGACAATGAACAATGAACAATGAAAATAATAACAACTATGTGCATCTAAAATGTAGCAGCAGCACGGCCCAGCGTGTCCCTCTGCCCACTGTGAGACAGACAGGTGTCTCCGTGTGAGACAGACAGGTGTCTCCGTGTCGTGTACCTGTTTGAGCGCCTTCTTGCTGTGCTTCTGCGAGGGGGAGATGAGTTTGCCGGCGGGGGCCACCAGCGGCGAGGAGCAGCGTGGCTGCGGAGACGACGGCTGTGTCTCCAGCTTCATAGGAACTGCGGGAAAGAAATCCAAAAAAAAAAAAAAATCATACATCGAATCAACAACAACAACAACAACAACAGCTAAAGTCACAAAAACACCCTGGATCCCGGGGAGGATACAACACAACGCAACACAACACAACCTGCGAGGCTTTTGTTCGGAGGAAACAAAAAACCGCCCATCCTTTGCACAGAATAACGTAGATTGCGTTACCGTGTGCTGAAAGGGGGCCCCCCCACACACACACACACACACACACACACAGAGAGTCCACTTCCTATGAGTATGAGTATGAGAACCCGGCCGCCACAGTGTACTCACACATGGTAGAGGCAACAAAGTTGTCTCTCTCAGTCGCATTTGCATATCTTTCTCTCTCTTTCTGTCTCTGTCTCTCTCTCTCTCTCTCTCTGCTTGCTTCCAACGCCGTCTTGCGCGTTTGCACGAGCGCCGAGGTGAGGCGAGATGAGACCGAAGACGCCGCCGCCAACCCAGAAGTGCGAGGGCGCTGCCTTTCGTCTTTTGACGTTGCTCGAAGGCAGGGTTGAGCCCGTTAATTGTTTGTGCCTGACACACACAGAGTGTTTCACCGCTCGACGCTCGTTGTGTTATGAGGAAGTGGCTGCTCACGCTCACGCTCACACTCACACAGAACACGCAGCTTCCTGTTCTGTTCCAACAGACGTTTGTGATGTTTGAAAAAGTGAGGCAGGCCTTGCGGATGTCATATGAAGGGGAGGGTGAGAGGGTGGAGGGGCTGATAAGCGTGGGTTAATGGGGACCCCCGGACATGATGGAGGAACAGTGAATTGAATAATAAGGATTGAACAGGCTGCGTGTGTGGCAAGTGATGATGATGTGATTTCACCGCCACTGCCGCCGGTTAAAAAGGCAACCAGGTGTGAGGCCTCAAATGTGTGAGCTCCCCCACACACACACACACACACACACACACACACACACACACACACACACACACACACACACACACACACACACACACACACACACACACACACACACACACACACACACACACACACACACACACCCCCACCCCCACCCACACACACAGGTTATCATCACGTATACCCTAGGGGGCAGGATCTGTTCTGCAGACTAACCATGTTAGAATTACCAGGGTCGGTTGGTGTTGAATGCTGAACAACAAAACCACAGAAAAAAAGCACTTGCTTCATAGCAACCGGGTCTACATAACACCCAACATCCGGCCAAACTTGTTGTGACAAGTGATTTAATAATTTGATTCAGTGTCTTTGGTCCGTTCCTCACAGCGCAAATTGCTGTATGTCTGTAATATGATGCGCTATCCAAGAAAAACAGGTCACTCGCCTGGAACAAACCCTCGCCCTGATTTGACCCCTCAGGGTTTGGCTCGGTTCGTGACACCCATGGTGATATAGTTTATAGTTAAGTAATAACAAATAAGACATTAGGGAATATATTATACGACCGTGGAAACCACTTAGAAAGATGAAAACGTGTTGTGAGTTTTTTTTTTTAAAGTATTATTCATTTAGCCACTGTAAGACAAGTCACTTCAGGTAAATTCAGGTGCATGCCATTAAGGAGCAGGTCGGGGTTGGCACCTTGCTCAAGGGCTGGTAGACTGTGGACACTAGTGTTCAAACCCGGAACCTTTCCACTGGGAGTCAAACATCCTAATCACTAGTAGGACCACCAGGTGGCGCACGTGCGTCCCTCGACAAGTGCAACATAAATGACTTAACACTGACACCAAAAGAAGCAGCAATTTATTGACCCTTTTCACACATCGTCAGCAGGGTAGCAGGGTAAAGTAACTTCCTGTTCCTGTCATTTTAACACTGCCACACCTCGATCCAACTGACCCATCATTAATGTTATGAGCTACACCTGCTGTGAAAAGGGTCCATAGCAAAGCTGGGTTGTATTTTCTTCTAGTGAACATGGAAGAAAAGCTCTCTGTGTCTGTGTTTATGTCTGTTTGTCTCCCAGGACACAAACATAGACATAAACAGAAACACGAACCCACAGTTCTGTTTGTTTGTGTACTGAGAGCGAAGGACCAGGTCAAATCACTTGTGTGTGGAGACATACTGGGCCAAGATGTGATTCTGATTCCATTATTAGATTAGATTCAACTTTGTGCTGCCGTGCGTACAACAGCCCGAAAGTCAATTGTTCGGAAATATGATTTGCTTGCTAAATAATAAAGAGGGGGAAACGTGGAAAATCGTTTATTTGATCAGGCTTTCCGGGCTGCCGAGGGCTCTCCAACTAATTAGATATCGGGCACAAGCGAACGTGGTGTCTTACAGGCTCCGCCCCCTGGCCACGGCTGGCAACAACAGCCTGTGGTTCAGCAAAAAAAAAAAGCAATCGCTGAACCCCTGGCATAGTGACATCACCAGTGGGCATGCAGATGTATCGTGGATAGGTCAGCCTTCCAGTTGGTACGGTCCACTGGGTAGGCTGGTAGTCTGGTCTAGTCAGCAGGCCCATTTGTGATGTCACAACGAATTGAAACGGCTTGAAATGGCTAATCACACTCACACCTGGTGGTAAAATAGAGGCCCTTAAGACTGTGGTGTGAGGAGCTATGTCCTGTAAATGTCGTCATGGTGTCCTGTAGGTCCTGAAAGTGTGCTGTGCAACATGTACCTCTGCGTCTCCACCTTCCGCTTCGACACTCCTGGGTCAGCACCTTGCTGTGGTTCTCGCTGCTGGGCGAGTGTGAGAGGTCATCACTGCTCTCGTCAGAGCCGTCGTCGTCGTCCTCCTCCCCTTCCTCCCCTTCCTCCTCACCCTCTTCTTCAGACAGCTCCTTGACCGTGTCCGAGGTGTCCTTCTGGAAAATAAGAACAAGTCATACACATTATCATGTCATTATCTCCAGGTCTTTCATCACACATGTGTTCGGAACAACAATCTCTCATCAGGCGTCTACAACATGTCACAACACAGCTATTAACTATATTGCATATACTGTATACACATATTTTTAGATCAAGTCAAGTCAAGTAGAACTATACTTGTCCCCAAAGTGGCAATTGGTTGTGCAGCAATAGTAAAAACAAGATCAAGACACATAAGTCACAATCTAACATTACAATCTCAGTTGATCCAGTTTGTTTGCTTGATGCCATGGCTGCAGCATGCTGTGTTGTGTTGCGTTGCATTGGTGCACCAATTTGTTTCATATCTGGCAAACCGAGCCACTCTGAGAACAGTGAATCACGCAGACCAAAACACAAACAGATTTTCCGGACTGGCATGGAAATGTACGTATATGGTGAACGCGCTGTACAGGCTGAAGCCAGTATAGTATTTCAACTTAACATGTTTCCTTAATCTCTGATGTCAGATCATAGTCATTTGGTCGGTAGCATATAGCACCTTAAACAAAACATGCAAGTGAGGGCAGGGAAATCTGTCCTGCATATTCCTCCGACTGAAACGAACCTTTAGTGTGTAGACGCCCATTCTGCCCGGGACTTTGTAGAAGATGCCCTCGTCTCCGCGGGAGTTGGTGTGCAGCATGGCGTTGAGACATGCCAGCGGCGAGGTTCCACTAGATCACGGCACAGAAATGTAAATTACCCATCTGGTTCCCAGTAAAACAGACAGGCAGGCTGGGAGTTGGAAAGAAGGGCAAAAAGGGGCACTGCACTGATATCTGGGAAAGGAGGGGGGAGAAGAGGAGGGGAGGGGAGAGGAGGGGAGGGGAGATGAGAGGAGAGGAGGGGAGAGGAGGGAAGAGGAGAGGGGAGAGGAGGGGAGGGAAGAGGAGAGGGGAGAGGAGAGTGGTGGGTGGGGGCAATTATCATGCTGAAGAAGGAAATGCACGGGGTTCACGCCGGAATTGTCATTAGTATCTTGGTGCCTGAGGTTCCTTGCAAGGAACTAAATGCATAGGTTTAGTTTGAGGCTGATCTATTCTATGCAGACTAGCTCATAAGGAACTCGATGCATGGGTTTAGTTTGAGGCTGATCTGGTCTATGCAGACTAGCTCATAAGGAACTCGATGCATAGGTTTAGTTTGAGGCTGATCTGGTCTATGCAGACTAGCGCATAAGGAACTCGATGCATAGGTTTAGTTTGAGGCTGACCTGTGCAAATGCGCTCATAAGGCACTGTGCACTGGTTTAGTCCAGTTTGAAGCTGTTTGAAGATGGTTTAAGTACTGACGTTGACTTGAATTGATGATTGAGAGAGAGAGAGAGAGAGGTAGAGAGAGAGAGAGAGAGAGAGACAGAAAGTGATCGAGTTTGTCTGAACTGATCAATGATCAGTTACACATTAGTAAAGCCTGCTGACTGTTAGCAAATGTATTACTTTTTCATGCAGAACTTCATTTTCCATTTCCATACAACGTTCACACATCACATGGCTAGAAAACGAGCTATGGGTCAAAGCAATGAGTCGACCAGGGCGGTCAGTAGGTTATGCGACAGGTTGGGGCTTTCCGCAGGTACGAGGCGCTGAGTCACAGCATATATACTCTAACTGAACAAAGCACATGTTATGGTTAATAACATGCAGAAGCTATAACCGAACAAAATCACATAGCGGTGAGTTTGTTAGGGGGGGCAGGGGGCGGTGGAGGAGGAGTGGGCTAGCTTTTTCTTACCTTCTGGATGACAACAGTGACAATGAAACGACAAAGGAAATAAAACAATTAGGAAACCGAGTTCAAATAATGACCACTGCTCAAAACAAAATGAGTGATGGGGCAATGCTTTGTAATGCAGAGAGCACAATATCTCACAGGCTCTCTCTCTCCTTCTCTCTATCCTTCTCTCTCTTGTGACCCACTAAACTTCAGACACAGGATTAAGCGCTAATTGTTCTAATGTTTACCTTATTTCTTTGAGTCTCTCTCTTTGGATCACCTGCAAGATCTCTTTATGGCTCATAGGTGTGTTGGGATACTTCTCCAGAACCTAAAATAGAAAGACGAAATTATTATATAAAATACTATTATGGTATTGGAGTGACTATTTTGACCTGATCACAGAGGTTTTAATAGTTATCGTATAACTATTCCGCTCACGATATTGCGAGCAAGACAAATTTGATTGAAATCGCATGCTATATTACGATACTATACCGAATCAACCCTGAAATAGTAATAGTAGATGGCTTACAATATGCATAATTATAAGTAGCTGTTATTGCTATTTTAGTAGCCTATTCCTGTCTGATTACCATCCTGGTGTGATTCATGGAGACAGTTTAACCTAGTTCACCTATAATAAACTAAGTTATTATGGCAATAGAAGAGATTGTACTGCTATGTTCTAAGACTGCTTTATGTTTCACTGGTGTCTTGGATGTCACTTTTAGCATCGGGACTCAAACTAGAAAATAATAATATAGAAACACAGGCAGGGTGTGGATGGTTGTCGTTGATGTTGATGATGTTGTTTTGTTGTTGTTGTGGTTTTGAACCACCACTTGGTGCAGAAAGTGACAACACACGGTGACAGATATGGCGCACACACACACACACACACCACACACACAGGTGAAAGACCCAAAGGTAAAGAAAAGATGCAAAAAAAGGGTCCACAGTAGAGACATATAATGACGCTTGACTCTGATTCAACCTGTAGTGTACGTTGTGTCTGTTTGTAGCTTGTAGCTTAGCAGCCACGCTGGTTACGTACATACATACACACACATACATACATGCCAGCAGCCCGATGCTAGGCTAGGCTAGGCTAGGCTAAACTAAGCTAAGCTAACTGTGGGGGGGTGTGTCGTGGCGGGGTGCGTTCGCTCGTTCCTATTTGACGTATTGTGTGGTTCTGCGTAAACTGTCACCACCACCACCACCATCCATCATCACTATCATCATCATCATCATCATAGTCATCGCTACCCCCCCCCCCCCCCACACACACACACACACACACACAGCAGCAGCTACACGTTGACTCGGCGGTTTACTGTTTACTTGGCGGGTTTTACTTTAGCGGTTACTTCTGTCACACGCGGCGGCGACGACAACACAGACAGACAGACAGACACAGACAGAGACACACACACACACACACACACAGACAGACAGACAGAGACACACACACACACACACACACACACAGACAGACAGAGACACACACAGACAGAGACACACAGACAGACAGACAGAGGACAACACACACACACACACACGACAGACAGACAGACAGAACAGACAGAGACACACACACACACACAGACAGACAGACAGAGAGACACACACAGAGAGACAGACATGACATATTAGGGTTTTTTAACTAATTGTGTGTGTGCGTGCCGGGGGGGACGTCATCAACACCGGTACTACAGGTCTAAGTCCCCCACCACCACCACCACACACACACACACACACACACACACACTGTGCGTGCGTGTGTGTGTGTGCGCGCAGCAACATCAACAACAGACAGCAGCAGTAGTGGTGGTGGTTGCTGGTGGTGCTGGGATCGCATTGAGGGGGGAAAACAACCATAACAAGCGGAGGAGGAGGAGGAGGAGGCGGTGCAGGAGAAGGAGAAGGAGGTGCAGGAGGTGGTGTAGGAGAAGGAGGAGGAGAATGGCACACGGTACCGTTTTAGCGGCTTCTGCCCACGTCCTGCCCTTCTTCTTTCGCTTCTTCTGTCTCTCCCGCATCGTGGCGCTGTTACAGTGTAGTGTGTGTGTAGTGCGTGTGTGTGTTTGTAGTGTGTGTGTGCTCCGCGGCGGTTGAAATGTCGTTGTTGTTGTTGTTGTGGCGCGTAAGTTACCGCGCGTTAGGAGCGCGAATCTCCGTCCGCCATGTTGGACTGTTACTGTAAACGGGCGGGTCACGTGACTGCCCGAGCGGGAACGAACGTCACCTTACTGTAAACTTTACAATAACGCGGTCGCTTCGACGCGCGTCCGTGTCGGCGTAAAACGACGCGAAAAAACAAACAAACCGCGAAAAAAACCATCGACATACATACGACAATGCTTTTTATTATTTGTATTTTTATTTTGTGGTGTCCGGGCTACTCTCGGATACACGGTAGGTCACGTTTTTATTTCGTTTCTTCGTGTCAGCGATGGCGTTTATACAGGCGAGTGTACAACCATATGAAAATAAGGCGGCAACCGTAACATTGCAACGTTCGTCCAGACATTTGGCTCACACACACACACACACACACATAATTTAGCATTAATAGAACTTAAAGCAAAATATTCTCCTCAAAATCCAGTTGGTTCAATAAACAGAATAGACGATTTGTTTTAGCCCCTCATCCACCCCGATGTGCACTTGGTCGATTGATGTCTTTTTGACATTTAAGCATTATTACACAGTAATGCTGAGAATATCAGAGTGATACCCACCCAATTTCTTTGGGATTAAGACATTTACAACAAATAGTGTGTAAAATTTTGTCACGTTCGTCAACTTAAGTTAACACATTTGCTTTATGCTTTAGGCAACATTGGATATACAAAACAAAATAACAAACAGGCAAACGAATAAACTTCACGTTCCGAGCCTAAGGTTTCATAATAAATACAAATAATTCATCTGGTCACATCAAAACATGCTCACGGAACTGTCGGAGCCCTGCACAAAAACACCATTTTAAATAAAATCAATAAATAAAAAAACCAAATAATAATAATAATAATCAATAGTGATTAGTGAACCACAAGTCTCCTACTGGGAGCCCTGGGGCATGTCGTGGGAAGTGGGGCTGGGCAGGGGGTGGCAGTGGGAGAGCCTAGGGGTCTAGCCATCCGGGGGGAAGGTGGTGGAGGTGGAGGCGGTGGGGCTGGTGGAGGTGGAGGCAGGGGTGGAGGTGGTGGAGGTGGAGGCAGGGGTGGTGGTGGTGGGGCTCCCCAGGGACGGGTAGAGCAGAGCAGCAGAGGAGGGTCTCTGTCTCGGGGGGTCCTGCAGGCACTGAGATCCGGTCGCCAGGGAGCTGGAGGAGGACGAGGCGGAGACCCGCTGGGCATGAGGTGCTTGGTACCTGGGCAGAGCGTGGAGGACGGGGGGGAACAGGTCAGGGTCAACATGTCTCGTTCAGTGATGAGAGGAATTTGTGATGGAGATTGGTTTGGTCACGTGATTCCTTCTCGTTGTATCAAACGTAACTTATTATTATTATTATTTTTAAAAAAATTACAAACCTGGACTAAACAAAAAAGTATAAGTAATAAAGTACAAACATTGCAGTTAGGCACAGTGCATTCCACCCTTGGACATGACTTGCATGAACAAGGACATACTACATGGTTTGCCTTGACCGTGTGGTTCCCACGACAACAATCATCCTTTGCTTTGCTGTAACAACTAGAGCATTACATGATTAGTAATATTACTACAGGACTACAATTATGCTCAGCAGCCTTGACTTAATCAGATGGTTTGTCCAACAGTAGACGGAAACATCTGGGAAGTCGTCTTTAGAAAGTGTTTGGAAAGGCGGGCACTCAAAAAATACTTGGCAGGTGATTGGATGAACCACCTGTGCTGATTGGTCTGAACCGCTGTGATTCAATAACTTGAAGCCTGGCAAGATTGGATTCTCGTGTGAATGTGATCTCGCGAAGAAAACTGCCAGAACTGATCTCGCCTGAAGCTTTTGGCTCAACCCTGAAGGACTTAGAACGCATATGTATTGGAAAGTGTCTCTGTACCTGACTTTCGCCTGTACCTGACTGCTGTCTCTGTGCCTGATTTCATTTGATTTTGATTTCCGTTCATCCTTTTAAATGTTTGACATTTAAACCAATATGTATCTTTTATTCTGGCCTCTTGGCCAGGTCCCTCTTGAAAAAGAGATTCTAAATCTCAATGCGTTCTTTACCTGGTTAAGTAAAGGTTCAATAAAAAGTAAAAATAAAAAAAATCAATCAAACATCTGAAGCACGGTGGTTGAAGCCTCCTCGGGTCCTACCAGGATCGTGACTTGCGGACCCGGAACGCTGTGCCTCTCTCCCTGAAGGTCACCCCGGTGAGGAGGTCCCTGCCGGGCCGGGGGGAGAAGACCCTCTCCAGGTGAGCTCCGTTCAGGTTCAGGTTGAACATGGTGGGAGGGGACATGTCCAGCTCCAGCAGCAGGATGTTCTCCGCCTACGAGGAGAAATGGATTCACGTTGTGGATTAATCCATACATATACTGTATATATAATCTATACGTTAAATACTACTAAATATTACTATACCACATAACATTCATGTATGTTTGTTTTTTAATACAGAAATTAATGAATGTAATGGGTCAGTTGTATAAGTGCATAGAGTAAATATAAACATAAATAGTGCATAAAAATATGTATGCAAAAATGTAAAGAGTAAGAAAAACAGGATGAAAAAAAGGTATCTATAAATTCAAGCAGTTAATTTCCACATAAACAAGACAAGGAGATGAAGATGAGTCATCATTAGTTAGTTATCATGCTGGTAAATATGATATTCTTCTAATAATGGGCATATATGCAGTAACTCCAGTGCACATTCATTTGATTTCTTAAAAACAGGTTTAAAAAAAACTACAAAACAAAAAATAAAAACACTGACCTGGTATCTAGAAGGTGCTCCTGTCGCCGTGGCAACAGCCATCTGCGCGTACTGACTGATGGGCCTCTTGTAACCCACGACGGAGGTGGGTCTCCGCTTCACCTGAGCAGGTGCACTGGGGGGAGGGGCATGGTTAGAGGAATGGTGAATACAGGAGCTTAAAGATTCAAGAAGTTTAATTGTCACATACACATACAGGATGCGCAGTGAAATTAGTCAATGTGTCATCCGCAGACTTGACGACAGTGTTGGCGCTGGACCTGGCTGTGTACAGGGAGAACAGTAGAGGACTGAGGACGCAACCCTGGGGGGGGATCCTGTGTTCAGGGTGAGGGATCTGGAGCTGTTGTGGTGCACTCACTATTGGTGAGTACAGGCCAAGATACTGACAACAACCAAGATGGATGGGACCTATGGGGTGGCAGGTCAGGGTTCCTGCTGGATAAGTTTCACTCGTCTTGCAGAGCCAGACCTGTAGCTCCACACTAACCCAAGGTCTGGCCGCAGAACCCACTGACATTCTGGGACGGGAAAAAAAATAACCTTGTCTTGTTTGTACTACTTTAAACCAATCACAATCGTCTTGGGCGCCCAGGGTGCTTACTAGCACCACCCAGGAGGATCATTTTGTTGTCACACTGTCGGACAATAACGTTTTTTCTAATGTTGGTCCTTGATAATAACACCCACAACATATTGCTTAAAACCTGCAACATATTACATCATGCTGATGAGGGGAAAACAGCTTTTCATTTCTCAACAAAATATGAAACACATTTGAATGCATTACATCAACATCAAGAGTTGTTTTCTCATGTTCCCATGGATCCAAGGTCGATGGAATGATGTAACTGACCTGGACAGTGATGACGGGTCGAAACCTCCACTGCTCCTCCTCGCTGTCAAAATACACTCTATTCATCATCTTGTTCTTCTCCTCTGGCGGGATGAAGTTCTCAATCAGCATGAACCTGCAGAATGGATTTTTGGAAATGGTATGTTAGAAACTGATCCAGTATGAAGCGAGATTGTTTCAGCCGTCATCCTGGACATGTGTAGCATATTGTAACCCTTTGGGGCAATAGCGCCCGTCAATGTACATCCTCTAAAAGTGCTTGTTTTGCCACTGACCGGCTCAGATTGTGATTATAAGTGACATTATCGAACAGACCCCTACAGAGAAATAACAATTTCTCTTTTACCTTTGCGCTTAATCCAATCAGTTTGTTATTGCGTCTAATCAAGTTTTGCTCAAGGAGAGTTCTCGCTCTGCGAGAGTTGAGTTGTTGCAGGAAGAGTACGGTGGAAACATGAGTTGCAAGGAACAAGAGTTTGTTGTGTTAAACAACAGAAAACATAGCTTAGTGTTAACTAAAAGAAATAGTCATTCAGCTGATATTGACGAGTTGAGATTTCACAAGATTTCAGAGCAAGATTATTTATTATAATTAATTTTAACTTGACCTGATAGAATGTACGTCTATTGTCTATTGTCTGTCCTTTTATTTATTTATTGTCAACTGTATTGTTGTTGTTCGACTTGAGCTACGGGATACCTTGGAATTTCCCCAAGGGGATAAAATAAAGTATCTATCTATCTATCTATCTATCTATCTATCTAT
Source organism: Coryphaenoides rupestris (assembly GCA_002895965.2). Lineage (NCBI taxonomy): Eukaryota > Metazoa > Chordata > Actinopteri > Gadiformes > Macrouridae > Coryphaenoides > Coryphaenoides rupestris. Next base: position 77,917 of record PIJE02001493.1, on the reverse strand, counting down.
CTATCATAATCTATCTATCTATCTATTTCTGTCTATCTGTCTGTCTGTCTGTCTGTCTGTCTGTCTGTCTGTCTGTCTGTCTGTCTGTCTGTCTGTCTGTCTGTCTGTCTGTCTGTCTGTCTGTCTGTCTGTCTGTCTGTCTGTCTGTCTGTCTGTCTGTCTGTCTGTCTGTCTGTCTGTCTGTCTGTCTGTCTATCTATCTATCTATCTATCTATCTATCTATCTATCTATCTATCTCTATCTATCTATCTATCTATCTATCTATCTGTCTATCTATCTATCTATCTATCTATCTATCTATCTATCTATCTATCTATCTATCTATCTATCTATCTATCTATCTATCTATCTATCTATCTATCTATCTATCTATCTGTCTGTCTATCTATCTATCTATCTATCTATCTATCTATCTATCTATCTATCTATCTATCTATCTATCTATCTATCTATCTATCTATCTATCTATCTTCTCCTCAAGCAACCCTTTGTTAGACACAATAACAAATCTAGCGAAAGGTAAAGAAAGGTAAAGGCTGACTTAAGGCTGATACATACTCCGCGAGAAGCGAGAACTTTGTTCTCGCACCCAGGGTCGCAGCCCTGGTTCAGGAGTTCTCGCAGCTTGTTCTCGACACATCAGCCGGGCCGAACTTTGTTCTTGCGTCGTGTCCAAGAACTATTGTGTGATTGGTCAATTTGAAGTGGGCGTGGTTAATGCGCTTTCCGCCGGCACGGAAGTTTGCTGCTGTGGGCGGGGCCTTTGAGTTCTGCGCTTGAGTTCTCGGGTATGAAATGTCCAGGGCTGCGAGCTGTGCACTGATTGCCCAAAGCACCACAGGCTTGCAGCCCCACCCCCCTTGACTCTAACTGGGCCAGGTGAGGCTAATTAGGCCAGCCAGCCACCAACCACATGCACCACACGTTCCCACAGCTACCCCAAACATCTGCTTCATAAGGCAAATGGGAACTTGACACGAATCACTTCCCAGTAAAGGGGGGGATAGACTGTATTAGGGTCAGGAGCCGGATGACGACTGCATATTGATCTGTGGGGATTTTCATCGCAGTAGTCGGAGAGTACTTAGGACACCGCACCACAACAAGGTTATCAAGGAAATCTATCTATCAATCAATCAATCAGACTTGAAGACGAACCAACAACAACAACTTCTGTTTGGTGCTCAAGAGTTTCCTTCGGGATGAATAAAGTTCTATCTTACCTTATCTTATGAAAACATGTTGAATTATTTATTTTACGTGGTGTGTGTTATATTTGAGGATTGCATGTAACATGCCTGTATTATGATTCTATTCTGTTTTTTATTATGTTTGTGTGTATGTCCGTCTTTTTTGTGTAACTCGAATTCTTACAATTTTGAGTCTGCATTGAGAGTGTGTGTGTGTATATCTGTATTAAGATGGTGTGTGTGTGTGTGTATATCTGTATTAAGATGGTGTGTGTGTGTGTATATCTGTATTAAGATGGTGTGTGTGTGTGTGTATATCTGTATTAAGATGGTGTGTGTGTGTGTATATCTGTATTAAGATGGTGTGTGTGTGTGTGTGTTAGAGCCGCATGTATTGAGTCATTCACCCGCGTGACCTGACTGTATACAGTGTGTTCTGGGATCAAATTATGGTTGTCCGCAAATCTCGCTCATACGGAAGGTAATGAGTGTGTGAGTGTCTGTACTGAGAATGTGTGTGTCTGTATTGAGAGTGTGTGTGTCTGTACTGAGTGTGAGTGTGTGTGTGTGTGTGTGTGTGTGTGTGTCTGTGACCTACTTGTACTTGAGTTCTCTGGTCAGTTCGTTCTGTGTCTGCTCCAGCTCCTGTCTGGTGAACACATGCTCTTCGATGATATCGCACATCTCTGACCTCACCATCTGCAGCTTGGCATAGAGCTGTCCAGAAACACACACGTCAGACCAGGAATGGCTGACTCTCCACTCAGTGCCCCCACGATTATATTACTGCTGCAGTGAAGACAATTGCTGTGTAATTACTTTGTTTAAGCGCAGTCAAACCAACATCTTACATTTATGTCATATTTATCCTGTCTGTCCTTTTTCTCCCTGTTTGTCCTACAATGTGGTTGCTTTGACATATCATTTATCTTGTCTTTGAGTTTTTGAGTTGTGTTTAAGGACTGGTAAGCTGCAAATAAATACTTCTTGGGATTAATAAAGTTGTCTGAACTGAACTGAAATAGGTTTGTTTATCTGATTTGCTGTCCATCTATCTATCTGTCCACTTATATGTATTTCATGTCTCTTTCTCCCTCCCTCTCTCTACTCCTTTATCTCTCTCTCCCATAATCAATCAAACCATCTATCTATCCATCTCTCCCTCTGTCTCTACCTCTGTATCTCTGTCTTTCTCTCTCTCTCTATGTATCTATCTATCAATACCTCTTTCTCTCTCTCCCTCTTCATCCCTTTCTCCCTCTCTCTCCAGCCCACCTCTCTCTCTCTCTCTCTCTCCCCGTGTGCTGCTGCTGTGATGTGAAGTCATGGGCGTGGCCCTGTGTGTGGGTACTGTCTAGGGTACGGGTGGGTGGGTGGGTGAGTCATCGTCAGCATCGCCACCCCCTCCCCCTTCGTCTTCACCTTCCTCAGCTTCTTGGTCTTAAGCTCCACCTCCTGGTGCATGGAGGAAAAGGTCTCCCTCATCTCCAGGGTCTCTTCGTCCTGCAGCATCATCTGCTGCTGGATCTCCCGCTCACGTCTGATCTGGAACACCAGACGGACAGCTCGGCTTTACTGTATTAAAGGCTCCTCAGGGACTCCCAGGGGCTTAACAATGTACTTTTTCTAAAACCACGTCTGGCCTGGGCCACCCTGCCTACTAATAAATTAGTCTGGATACACACCTGGTTCCTACAGCGTATAGTCTCTAAAGATAGGATGTTAAAATTAAAAACGTGGTCGTCATGTGTACATTATTATGTAAGTTATAGTAATTCATTAAGTCAATTAACGTACACTTCAGTTTTGTACTCCTTTTCCACGATACTCCGGCCTGTCAGAAGTTAATTTGGTTACCGCAGTTATTACCTGCTCTGCGATCTCTTGCCTCTTCAGCTCGAGCATTTTCTGCTGCTCATTGGTGTGATCAATGATGTTCTTCCCCCCGACCAGGAGTTTGCTCTCCATCGCCTGAGACACAGAGAAGAGGACATCGTTCATTCACTCCATCAATTATTTATGCAGAAGGAATCTTTTGTTTCCAACCGATCCAGTGTCATCCAATACCAATGGTGTGTTGCTTGCTCGATATGTTTCGTACCTTATATTTCTCGATGATCTTCAGCAGGGCCTCTTGGTCCGACTGGAAATCTTCTTTATGTGTCTCTCTCTCTCCCCAGTCCTTCAACTTCTCCCTGGCTCCCAGCTCTAAACAGGAGCTGGTCACAGACTGCACCTTGTTACTGTAATCTGCAACACCACCACGTCCTCTGCCCTCCTTCAGCATGGCTTTCCACGCCTCTGTGTCTGGCTCCTTGAACACCAACACCTCCTCCTCCTCCTCCTCCTCCATGCCGGGCATGCACCTGCTCAGCCGCTTGCTGTCCCTGCGTCTCCTCCGCCTCTCCTTGGCCAGTATCCCGCGCTCCTCCAGTTGGGCCTTCAGACGCGCAATCTCCTCCTGGAACTCCCTGAGCAGGGCGTCCTTGGGGTCTTCGTTGATGCGGGGCTTGTTCTTGATGTTCTTGGCCCGGCTGGCGTAGCGCAGCGTGGTGAGGGTCTCGTCGTGGTGCCGGCCCGACGGCCCCACCGTGGCCAGCATCACCGTCTTGGCGTTGCCGCCCAGCGAGTCCTGGAGCAGGCGGGTCAGCTTGGAGTCGCGGTACGGCACGTGGGTGCTGCGGCCGTCCACCAGGGCGGAGATGACGTTGCCCAGGGCGGAGAGGGACAGGTTGATCTTGGCGGCCTCTTTCAGCCGCTTGCCCTTGGCGCCGGTCTTGCTCTGGCGCTCGCTGCCCGCCAGGTCCACCATGTTGAGTTTGCCCACGCGGATGTGGTCTTCCCCGTCGGCGCCCACCTCGCTGCACTCCACCGTCACCACGAAGATGGCGTGCGAGCGGGAGCTGTGCTCGTTCATGTTGGTGAAGCCCACCGAGCGGGACTGGTTGCCCATGTTCATGACGTGCTCGAGCTCCGAGACGTTTTTGGTGACCACCGAGGACAGGTCTTTGACGTAGACCCCGTAGTCCGGGTTCTCCTTGAGCTCCAGCTTCTTACTGTTGTCTTTGCATAGGAGATCTCGAATGTCCTCCTGGTAGATCTCGAGGTAGGACGCCCTGACCAGGTACTTTTGGTTTTGACTTCTGGATATGTGGGTAAAAATGTGCTCAAACGAATGTGGTACAATCCCGCGTCTCTCGGAGTCGTTGGAGACGCCTTGCATCGTGTACGTCTTACCTGTGCCGGTCTGGCCGTAGGCGAAGATAGTCCCGTTGAAGCCGCGCAGCACCGACTCCACGAGGGGTCCCACCGTGTCCTCGTAGATGTCCTTCTGTTTGGTGGCGCAGTCGTAGACGGAGTCGAACGTGAACGTCTTCAGCGGCTCGTCGGGCGGCGCGCTGGGGTTGCGGATCGTGATCTGTCCCAGCTTGTCGTCCAGCTCCAGGATGTTCTCGCGGTCCGCGATCTCCCTGCGGTTCAGCGGCCGGCAGCGGACCACCACCCGCACCGACTCCGAGTGTCTCGTCTTAGACATTCTGTTCAACGAGTGCATCTTGTTCTGCATATTATTATTATTATGATTATTATTATTATTATTATTATGATGAGGCTCCTATGACGTTGCCATGGCCTTGACCGCACACACCAGCGCTGTAGTCTCCTGCGTAAAGTCCTGCGTGTGATCCTTCATCCATCCACGCAGGTGCGACTGCTGCCGTTTTTCTTCTTTAAATTCAAACGCACATTTTGGTCGAGACGCGTCTCACCTTCTCCTCGCCGGAGGTCCGCACGGACGGAGCATAGCGGTGGGCGTCGCCGCCGTCTCTTCCAGCCCAGAGCATCCTTCGGTCGGCCAGTGATGCTGCGGAGGCTGAGGAGGCTGACTCAATAAGGATGCTGACTCAATAAGAAGACTGACTCTATAAGGATGCTGCGGAGGCTCACTCTATAAGGAGGCTGAGTCTATAAAGATGCTGCGACACCTTGCAGCATCTTGACCGAAGATGAGGATGACCACAGAGAAGAGAAGAAGAGGCAAGCAAGCAGCAGTACAGCTCCGCTCGTCCACCCGGCCCAACCCCAACTGTGTACACACCCTACAGTGTGTCTGGCTCCAGTGCGGACAATGGAGAGCACACACATGTGACTGTGGCCGACGAATTGGATTGGAGACTTCCCCCCCCCTCATCTTGTGATGCAATTCTGATAGCATTTTAATGCATTGATCAAACACACCATAGAAATATTACAATTATATTATTCCATGCGTTATAAATTAATTATTCAATTGAATATGAAATAAATTAGGCCTGCCAGTTTGATGGTTGAGAATAATTTAATTTAGGGGATCAAATATACATTAGATTACAAAATGAAGACTTAATTAGGCCTACCGTTGGAACTGGAGTGCATTTGGAGACATTAAACAACAGAACAAGGCCGGATCAGTATGAATAGGTTTTATATTAACAGGTTCCGCATTGTGTGGATAAAACAGGTTCATAGATATTATTATTATTATTATGTATGAATGAACTGTAACCACAGCACACAAGAAAAATCAAATGGTATCAAAACAAGATCAGAACAACAGATTTCTTTCAATGTAATTTCCTTTCCAACTACTTTTTTAGCACTTAAGTTTCTCCCCATCAGGCGTGGTCTACGCACCAGTTAGGCACATTTCTACAGTCACAATCTACAGGCAATTTGTTCTGTTGGTCAGGTTGGTTCAGTGCTAGTGGTAGTGATGTCGAGGAATCACTTGTGGAACTTCTTGCTAGAGTCTTTCGCGTGGTCCAGCAGGAGCTGGCAGGGCGTGAAGTGGTTCCCGTAGACCGCCTCGTACCGTCGCATCTTCTCCACCAGCTTGTCGGCGCCGAACGTGTCCACGAAACGGAACGGCCCTGGGAACACGGAGAAGGAAAAACGAGACATTGAAAATGGAGCCGATGGATACATTTTTTTAATTAGAATAAATAACAAAAAAAATACAAAAATTCGAATCTATAAATGTATATTTTGTAATATTGTTTTATACAGCATGATTACATTTGTATAAAAAAATAACACCTGTAAATCAGCACAAAAGCTCTTCCTCGTCTTTTCTTAAGATTCACAGGAAACCTCAACATAATTCAGCTGATATTCAGACATCTTTGTGTAAGCAACACCACCACCATCAGCACCACCACTATCAGCACCACCACCACCAGCACCACCACTATCAGCACCACCACCGCCGGCCCTCACCTCCCAGGCAGGGGGGGAAGCCCAGGCCGAACACGGCCCCGATGTCCCCCTCCACGGGGCTGCTCAGGATGCCCTCCTGCAGACACATCACCGCCTCGTTGACGAAGCGCGACACCAGCCGGTACTGGACGTCAGAGTCCGACGAGCTGCACAGGAGGGGAAGAACCGAGACAGAACCGGGGTTTAACTGGAGGGAAGAGGCTCCTGCTCGTCATGGTCGTAGGTGGTAAGATGAGATGGAACTTTATTCATCCAGAAGGAAATTCTTGTGGCAGAGGTTGCTCAAGAATAACATAAAAATAAAAACAATAGAATAACAAATGTACAGTGTATGAGCCTAATAGAATAACAATAAGTTAACTAGAATAGAAAAGAGTAGATTTCCCCCCACCCCCCCAATGTTGGGGGGGGGGTGAACAATGAATAGAAATATTATTGAAATCGCAATACAGCACAATATCCAAATCCCAGGACCTGCAATTTCATTTGATTAGGGCAATGTTGATTAGGGCAAATGTAAATGTATAACAGCATTATAAATTAAGTACTGAAGAGATGTCCTGGCCAAAACAAAAAGGTCACATCTGTTTTTTCAGTGAAAATTCAAATTGTGACGCAAAAACGATCCCCACTAATAGTGAATGATATCGCAAGCTGAATATCTATCCAAGATAATCGCAATATATATATTTTCTTGGACCATATAGTCTCCACAGTCCAACTTGTAGGCAAAGCCTAAATTCCTACCTGCTCCTTAACAACACTCAACTCCTTAAATACATATTCAGTTGCTGGTTGCTTCGGACAGGAGTCAGTGAAACGGTATATATATATATATATATATATAATATATAGCTCTATAAAAAGACCAAGCATTTACTCATCTGGGCAAGGCATCCCATTACGGATGCTTTATGTGTAATGTAATACGATGAATTATTAAATGGGTAATAACAAATAACAAATCCAGAGACTTAAAGGAGGAGCTCGTAGGAGGAGGAGCCAACAGCCAGGCGTGGTCTGTTGACGCCTGGGGGGGGGGGGCAATGCGGGGAGGGACGGGGAGGGGCTTACACAGCAGGGTTGGGGGTCAGCCTGTACTTCTCCATGATCTCGTCGATCTCTGTGTTGACCTCCTTGGTCTTCAGGCCCTGCGGGTAGACGTAGCAGCCCTTACCCGATTTGCGCCCTGCGGGTGACAAGATTTCATGCGTACGTTATTATGGGGGCAGTATAGCTCTGGAGGCAGAGGCTGGAAGGTTGCTGGTTAGATTCCCCCGGCTCCCCACCCCCTAGCCAAGTGCTCGTCTTTGATACAACCATTTAGGTAATTAATAGGAATGTTTTTCCTCTTTATTGCTGATAAAGGTTTATTACAGGTACATATATATTTTATTATGTTGTAAATTCATATTGTTATTCGCCTTTGTGCCAAAACTTGAATATCCCTTGAGAGATATTCTTTTTAAAGTCCCGATCCATTAATTTCAAGTGGTAATCTTGAAGATTTTCCTGTAAATAAATGTCTGTATTGTCACCATCTATCGCCGAACGACTTAACACAACGGTGACTGGGCCTATGGTCCACTGATGAAAGTCCTAGCCTTGCATTTGCAGTATTTTGTGATATTACGGACCGGGTGGCGAGTCGCCTTTCCCGCGCAAGATTTAAAACGCGGTGCACAGTCAGTGACGCGTCTTCCATCACCCAGCAGTGATTGGTCCCATGGATGTCCGCCAGAGAGCATCAGCGGAAGTAACATTCAGTTTTTTGGGTCTCTGCTAGAGTGAACGGAGTATCCGCCAGTAAACAACTGCCAGCGGACTGACGTCACCTATGCGACAGTTTGGATGCGATTACTGATTTTTCCCATAGGTGTCGCCAAAGAGTACGAAATGGAAAGCGTCGAGATTACCACTTTAAAAGCTGTGGTGTGTACCAGGACCTACCCATGAAGCCCATGTCCACCATGGTCTTCAGCACCTCCACGTTGCCGCCGCCGAAGCGCGAGCCGAAGGCCTTGCCCAGGTCCTCGGCCACGTGGGCCGCCACGTCGATGCCCACCTCGTCCGCCAGCGTGGCCGTGCCCACGGGGAAGCCGAAGCTGGTGGTCAGCTGGTCCAGCTTCTTGGGGCCCACCCCTTCCTGGATAGACACACACCCACACACGATTAAATGACCCGTGCCTTCCCTCGTATATCATTGAGGATCAAATGTATTCCACAATCCTGTTTTTAAGTCGTGACGTATCGACGTTCTGAAAATACCGTTTCCGGGTCCAAGCCCTGACTGCGTTGGCCGAGGCGCCGTCTTTTCAAAATGCTGCAATGCAGTGTTCATTTTTCTTTTAATAAATATGGTGCCTGACTAAAGAAGGATGTGATAGTAAAAAGGTTTACAGGCTCCGCCATTGTGGTTTGCTTTGGGACCTGAAGGAGCGTTTGGACCCGGAAATTAATACTACGTCACGCCTGGCGTCAGATTGAACAACCGGATAGACCTCAGAAAGTGAATGTGGAAAAAGACAGCATTATACATGAGTCATGTTCAACGCCCCCCGCCTTGAGGTACTGACCTGAAGTACTCGGACAGCTTCTCCCAACATGGGCCCCAGACACCTGGTGGTGTAGAACCCGGGGCCGTCCTGCACACACAAGAAGAAGCTTAGCGTTTTTTTTAAGAATAGCTTTTTATAGTTTCTTTCCAACGATGGCACCGTATCTAGAAAATAAAAATGTACTAATCCACATGTGTGTGTGTTCACGGCCCCTCACCCCGACCACGATGATGACTTTGCCCTGCTTGAGGCCCACGGCCACCGCCGACGCTGTGGTGTCCTTGGACGTCTTGTCCGTGGTGATGATCTCCAACAGCTGCATCTTGTCCACCGGAGAGAAGTAGTGCATGCCAATCACCTGGGGGAGGGTGGGAGAGACGGTGTGTATTCATTCAATAATACATTTTAATTGTAAGCGCCTTTCAAAGCACAATCGGGCATAAACGATGACAATTTAAATAAGTAAGAATACACAAGCACAATACATGAAGAGAAAAATAAGAGAAATAAAGAATAAAAAAATAGCATAAAAACAGTTCAACAAAAAAAAAAGAAAAGTAAAGTCCAACCTCTCATCCTTTATTTAAAAACAGGAAAGGCACATTGACATTACAGTGTGTGTGCGTGTGTGTGTACGTAATCCAATTAGAGACAGACATTAGATTCGCTTGACGACCAACCTTATCTGGCCTCTTACTGGCAGCCGCGATGTCCTTGATGGGCAGGGCTGAAGTGTTGCTGGCGTATATACAGTGCGGAGAAATGACCTGCAAAGAAATATGAAATTAATAAAATAAATACATCATGTTAGATTATATTACCATCTAGTCATTTAGCAAGACACTGATACAGTGACATAAAATGTGGAGGAACACAAAACATGACAAATGATTATGTATAAATCGACCTGTTTATTGACACCCATTTACTCTCCCCTCAGTAGGAGGGGATGGGTACGAACGGCAAGAGAGGACCCGACACCCGACGATGTAACCCACAAGATGTCGACAAGCCTCCTAGATTGTTTTTCGGTTGTTAGTCATTAAGACGATGGCCGGGTTTACGTTGCTGATTTAGTAAAGAATTAATCCCGACTAGCGTCACTCCTTCCTGGTGAAGAACCCCGATAAAGCCACGGAAGTGACATTGTGTCACGATCATTGCTACACAAGGATATTGTAGTCGTCGTCGAAAGATTGTAGGTTCTATAATCGTCCTAATAGAAAGGGCGTCCCACTCCCCCTGTCCACTAGAATATCCTGCACTCCCCAAGGGGAACTTGAGGGAGTGTGGTTAGTAATTTCCCCCAGATGAGTCAATCAGACTGCAGCCATCTTGGACCGGTGCCCGGAGAGAGAGGAGGAGGAGGATCCACTCGTCACTTACGGCTTCCACCTCCTTCAGGACTTTGTGTTTGATGTTGATGTCCTCGAACACGGCCTCGATCACCATGTCGGCCTTCTCGAAGCCGCTGTAGTCCAGCTGGCCCGTCAGGTTGGACATCGTGGCGTCGCGCTCGAATGACGTGATGTTGCGTTTCTTAGTCTTGGTGTCCAGCCTGGGGGGGGGGGGGGGGGGGCAACACGAGAGGGGATTTAGGGATATTAGTTTTTTTATTTTTGCTAATAATTTGCAGAGGAGTTTTGTAAAATGTTTCGTTTTTTTGGTTTAACATCCAGCTTTTTTTCATTAAAAAAAAATTGTAAAGGAGTTGTGTTCAATTTGTTGTTTAATATTTGAGTTTTTTTGCTCAACATCTAGATTTCTTCATTCAATGTTGTGTTATAGGAGTCCTTTCACATTCCCACCAACTATTTAACAAAAGCATTACATTGACATTTCAGTGCTCTACCAATGCATGGAATGAAGACGAAAAAAACACCAGATTCTAATATAACCAGTATAAATGTTACCATTATTACCAAAATGTATTTTTATCTTGCATGACACCCAACTGCTTATCCCCAGTTCCCTCAATATAATAAGACAGCTCTTCTGTCTGCGTTGTGTGTGTGTGTGTGTGTGTGTGTGTGTGTGTGTGTGTGTGTGTGTGTGTGTGTAACATGTTTGATTGGTGGTGAGCCGCAGGATTTTTTTTTCAAGTAAAAGATGCGCCTTGGCTCAAAAACAGTTGAAAAACACTGTGCTACACAACAACAAGACCCCAGGCGCTGGGAGACGGACCCTTTGTAGACCTGCTGCTCTCCGCGGGCCAGGCCGGGCAGCGCCGTGTCCTTCAGGATGGTGTGGATGCCCTTGTCCACCGTCACCTGGGCTACGCCCGCCCCCATCAGACCGGCACCCAGGATAGCCAGCGTCCTGGTGGGGAGAGACGGACACACGGACACACTCAGCCACCGTCTCCATTCAAAGTGTTTGGAATCACTTGACGAATTAGTTGTTGTGGTTCGTTTAGCCTGCGATATTAATATGTATGGTGTTGTATGGACATCATTGCAAAAAAAAAAGCACTTTAAAAATTGCAATCACTTCCCACCTCGACACTTCATTACTTAATTGCCTGATCATCCACTACTTTCTTTTATTGCTATACTGAAATGTCCTATAGACACTTATCTCAGATAAAAAAGAGAGGCTTGAATGTGTGTGAACACTTCTCAATATTTAGACAAATTTACAAAAAATCTCAAAGAACTTCAATTTATATTCTTGCTCAAAATACATAAAGCACTATAAGCACTTTCAATTTTCTAAAACTTTCAAGGCCTTGATTTATTTTTCCTCGAGGACCCGTGGGAACCCCGCCTTGACGTACTTGACTGGTCGCTGAGGAGTGCCGAATCGGTTCTTCTTGCAGATCACCTGACCGTGGTAAAGGCCAATGAGAGCTTGGGATTCAGTAGTCCTCGCCAACTGACCGAAATTCTGCACGAGAAAAAGAAATAAAGGGTTGGCACTTACTAGGCATTAGTAGAGTGAGCAGTAGCAGTAGCACAGGGATATAAAGCACTGGGTCTCCTCCACACCTGAGATTCAGCCAGGTAGCCTACGATTGGACCCTGCTCCACCCCAGCCTTCACACTCTGAAATGATGAGGGGAATTTATTTTTATATTGAACACATACCATTTTAAGTGCCACACCAACATCCAAAAACATGCAAGATGCCACAAAATACAACGTAAGCTGTAGCAGAACTATTGCTTCTGAACACTGAGGAAGGCGAGAGCATGTCTTACGTCGATGATCTTCAGCGGCGCCGGGTACAGCCCCTTGCTCTGCTTCATCACTTTGCTGTGCACCGTCTTGTAGATCTGGTTGCGCACCATCGGATAGCTCATGATGTAGTCCTGGACCTCTGCAGGAGAGATAAGAAGAGGACATGAAGGAGACTTAAAAGACACAACATGCGATGCTCAGGGTCTCCTCTTAAAAATAGTCCTAAAAAAGCACCGTCTTTTTAAATTATACCCTGTGGGAGATTACCAAGAGGCGGTTCGCTCTTAGTGTGTATTTTGGGGGCCGAGCTGGGGCTGAAGTTGAAAGTGAAAATGTTGCCGGCCTTTCTCAATCCCATTCTCACTAGCGATTAAAAAATGTTACTTTTAATGAAGAGTGAACATCAGGAGCTCTATGACGTAATCCAGTTAAAAGTACCACGCCATTGACCACAACAGAAACCATCGTATTGAACTGAGCTACGTTGTCATGGAAACAAAATGCAAAACGCAGTGAGATTCTTTTTTTCGTTGTCATGAATCGCAAACTGTTTGTGTACGCTCCCTCACTCTGCATCATGCCCTTGTCTTTGGTCAGGGGGATCTTCTTGGCGACGATCCCTCGGGCGCACTCGATGGCCACCTCCTCCAGGTACTCCACGGTCCGCTCCTCGGGACTCTTCAGGCCGGGTCCTGGGATACCATGGAGGGAGCAGACGAAGGTGTGAGTGAATGAATGAATGAATGAATGAATGAGCTTTATTGCCTTAGTTCTTACAAACAAGGAATGTGGTTTTGTGAAATTGGTTCATAACATTGAACATTAAACAAAGTAATACAGAATAGAAAATAAATAAATCTAAATATATATACAAATTGTAATCAAATTAAAAAAGCATTTAAAATGAATACAGTAATATCAATGAGAACACGTATGAGTTATTCAAGGAAAAGAATACACTGATGGTGTACCCAACAATAGCAACCCATTTCATTTGAAAATGGTTTTCACCACAAGTGCCATGACAAGAACTGGCCAAGTGACCATCGAGGAAAGCACCTTTACAAGACATTTAGTAGAAACGCTGATGCAAACTGATAAGCTTTTGATAAGGTGAGACTGAGAACAATTAATACATATACGACGTGATACATTATATTACAAAATTAAATTCTGCATGACAAAACAACAAAGTAAGACATTGTCAGGATTGACATAATTGAGCCGGCATTTTAAGACTCTCACACATAGCTCCCGGTAAATTACTGGGATAACCTTTCAGGAATCTAGTGGTTTTCAAGATTATTCACACGTGCAGCCAAGTTGGGGAAAATTCCCGTCTTACGCCCTTTTACATAGACGGCAGAGCAATGCCAGAATAGTTGGGCCAAGCTACAGTCCAGCGGATGGCTGTAATGCAACACTTTAAAACCTCAACAGAAGAAGAACTGAGAGGACTTGGAGGAGCAGCTCCCTTATTTCTGAATCTGTCCACCATTTTTCGAGCATTTATTATTCTTAGGTTTTACACGCGTCTTACCGAGAGGGTCGACCAGCTGGTGCACCAGACCCATCTTCTTGGCCTTGTCCGCTCGGATGTTTCTCCCAGTCAGCATCATGTCGAAGGCACTGGGGAGACCCACCTGCAGAGGACATGGACGTACCAGCACATGAACCCAAATGGGAGCTCAAGGTTGTTATATTTGCCCTGACAATATTGTCTCATTTAAGATGAATGAATGTTTAGAGTTACAATATTATACGTTTATCTCGGACCTCTGTATTGAACGGACCTGGATTTTGACCCGTGTGGCTCCGCACAAACATAATGAAACCAAATTAAACAAACACTAATTCAATAACCATGTAGGCCAAAACACGCCTTCCAGCTGACCCAGGTACACGTCTGACCTGCGGTCCTATGGTACACAACGTCATTCCATTCATACAATGACTAATGCATAATCAGTACCATCTTGGGCAGCCTCTGGGTCCCTCCGGCTCCGGGCAGGAGACCCAGCATGACCTCAGGCGTACCCAGGACCGTCTTCTTGCTCTTGGTGGCGATTCTGTACTGGCAGGCGATGGCAAACTGAAAGGCAACAGAGTCTAGGATTAGGTAAGGCAACGACTATTTAGTGATGCACAGATTACCGACAGGCGTTGTTAGATGACTGATGATGATAAATGAAGGCTGTGGTGGCAGACAGAGTTTAACAGAATAGTCCACATTCAGCTCAGACCTTTCTTAAAATTAGATGAATAATACTTTCAGTGGGAGAGTGGCACCATTTTGCAGAAATGTGGTGCAATATAAAGATAAAGTAAGTATGCAGCTTTAAATGACGCTTGGTGCTCACCTCAAGCCCTCCGCCGAGGCAGGAACCGTTGATGGCCGCACGATGGGCTTGGGAGACTTCTCGATCTTCTCAAACATCTTCTGGCCCTCCTGGGAGAGCAGAGTCACCTCCTCTATGTTCGTGCAGGCCTGGATCATACTGCACATGATAGGAGAGTTAAAATGGCAGCTTTGTTTCATGATATCATGTCAAACCTACGTTCTTCCATGAGGCCTTTGGCAAGAGTTACACAGTAGTAGTACTTTGCTGGTTACCATATTTCCCTATCCCCATTTGCTTAGGCTAAACAGCCAAACTTGACATCGACACCTCAAAACAATCATGTGTAATCATGTGAAGAGACTGAGCAAACACGAGTGCAACATTATACAAGACGAGTGTAAGTATTCTACTCTGACAATGACCAAGCTACAACATCAACAAGTCCTACTCAAGTTGATCAGCTAATGCACACATCTGCAATGTAATTATAGCCCATTTCTTTTTTTTTTAGCTAGATGCATTGCTAGATGTCAGCTAGATGCATGGTTGGCTATGTTTACCGACACACAGATATAGCCTATAAAGCTAGTGCTATATTTAGCAAGTAACTATATATATATATGCATATTTTTTTCTATTACAACCTCAGTTGACCCAGTTTGTTTGCTTGGTTGGTTCCATGGCTGCAACACATACAGCTCAGCAACAGAACCACAACAAGGGGCAGTAGCTCAGGAAGTAAGAGCGGTTGTCGGGCAAACCAGAAGGTTGCTGGTTCGATCCCTCCCTGACACGAGGTGTCCCAAGACACCACCTAACCCTACCTGCTCCTAACATGTTGGTTGTTCCCCACAATTTGCTGCCAAACAAACGTCAACTATTCAGTGAAAACTAGTGATACTCATTACATCACACTGTCGATCACAGGGCCCATAGCTTTGCAGTAAAAAGCTGTACAGTAAGTGAGGTGTGCGGTGATGAACATGAGTCTTTACTTGATGTCGGCTCCAGCGATGAAGCAGCCAGGCTTGGAGGAGATGAGGACGGCGCTCTCCACGTCCTTGTTGGCCCAAACCTCCTCCATCACCTCCGACATCTCCTTCTGCATCTGCACTGACAAGGTGTTGACCTGGGTGGGGGTGGAGGAAATCAAGCTTAAAAGTAAGTCCACTGTGTTTGTTTGTTGTGGTTAGATTTCATTGACTCCCATTCCGTACCTTGGAATTTGGGTCATTTATCCGAATAACGGCCACATCGCCCTTGACTTCGTAGCTCACATGGGTTCGAACTAAAAAATAAACCGAATTTAATGAATGATCACGTTTCATGACACGTTGTAGTGTGGCACAAATCACAATATATTTCCATTGACAATTATAATGAGTAGATTATAGAAATTACCCATCATGGCGGAGGCGACAGAAAAGGTTCGTGAGGAAGACCCTACAGAATAGAAGCAAAAACAAACATTGATATAAATATGGTCATTTATATAGGCTACTGTGTGCATTGAAGTTAATGATGTTTATATACAGACGTTGATGTTCATGGCACATACAGATGCATACATTGCTAAATCTAAACCACCACAACACAAGACACTTGCACTCTGATTAAGCCTCTAGCTGCTGCACATTATTGTTGGATATTATGTTCTGTCACACACCTGTCCTCCATCAAATCAAAAATGATAATAAAAAAAACACATTGAACTTGCATTATGGACATCGTCCCCATGACCTCAAAGTCTCAGTTCACCCCCTGCATGGCCCCACTAGTGGTGTCTGGAGCAGCCTGACCCCTGACCTACATTCCCCACATCTTCAAATGAATGGGCACACGTTCCCCATAACTGGGACTCATCAAGTCGTCAAACAGCCCAAGCAGATCACCTCAAATACACCACGTTTTGCTCGGACAATAGTATGAGAGAGAGGCCGAGAATAAGCCGGTATACAGTACTAGAGAGGAGACTAGTGTTGTAATCCAGTGATTGTTAACCACTGTGTGCACCGTGAGAGGTCGTCAGGTGAGCCGTGGTGGGAAATTATCACATTTCAGTTAATTGGTCCAAAAATTATTTAGTTACTGCAAATAATTAGCCATGGTTGAGCGTCTGTGACCCGCATAAAAGTGATTTTATAATGTTATTGTGGGCCGTGGATTGCTCATGCTTTGAGTTGTAAGCCGATGCCAAACCAATGTATTCATTTAATTGTTTTCCCCATATAATTGCTGACACCGAATGAGACATTACTTGATGTTTGACAGCCCTTCTGTGTCTGCGTGTTGTGTTGTGTGTGACGTTTGTCGACTTCATTGCTAGAAAGGTGGTGCAGCCCCAGCAGGTAGAGCAGTGATCACCTTGTTGTTCATTAAGACAATAGAATGAGTGATGCTGTGAGAGGTGTCGCTGTTAGGCTACAAGGTGTCATTTTGGAACCTTGTTTTTAAATGTAAAAAATGTGCCTGAAAAACACTGCTATAGGCCACTGGGTGCATTGAAGTTAATGACATTTATACACACACGTTGATGTTCATGGCACATACAGATGCATACAGTACATTGCCAAATCTAAACCACCACCACCACAACACAAGACACTTGCACTCTCATTAAGCCTACAACTGCTGCAAGTTATTGTTGGATATTATGTTCTGTCACACCTGTCCATCAAATCATCAAATCAAAAAACACATTGAACTTGCATTACAGACATCGTCCCCATGACCTCAAAGTCTCAGTTTCACCCCCTGCATGGCCCACTACTGGTGTCTGGAGCAGCCTGACCCCTCACCTACATTCCCCGCCTACCACTCAACATCTGACGGGCTGGGGAAGTAGCAAGGCAGGCAGGCAGGCAGGTAACCAGGCAGGCAGGTAACCAGGCAGGCAGGCAGGTAACCAGGCAGGCAGGTAACCAGGCAGACAGCAAGGCAGGCAGGCAACAAGGCAGACAGGCATGAATTGAGTTGAGTTGTCCTCATATTAATGGCTGCACGTTCCCCATAACTGGGACTCATTAAGTCGTCAAACAGCCCGAGCAGATCACCTCAAAACACGCTTTTTCTTAACAACTAGATACGCAGACCAGTGTTGTGATCCACCACCAATACCTCCGTGATCGTGATGTTTTAATTACCCGTCAGCGCGGCGGCGTACCTCCGGGACGCCGCTCCGGAGAGCACACCAAGGGGCGCGAACAGCGGCCATTTTGGGAGGACTGCGGTGATCAGAACGACGAGAGCGCGCGAAGAAGAGAAGAAGTGGCTGACGACTGTCAAGTAGCCGCTTGTGACGTCACGCCTGGAAACGTGACGCCCACCAATTGGCTGATTGGCTTTCGTTTGCGTTTGGGGCGATGTGATTGGCTGGCTGTCGTTGAGGGGTGTGGGAGAGCCGATGTGATTGGCTGTCGTTTGGGGGCGGCGGGCGATGTGATTGGCTGTCTGTCGTTTGGGGGCGGGAGAGCCGACGTGATTGGCTGTCATTTAGGGGAGAGCCGATGTGATTGGCTGTCGTTTGCGGCGGGGTGGGGGGGGGGGGGGGAGAGAGCCGACGTGATTGGCTGCTCTTGGTCCACAGACGGTTCCGGTCAGAAGTGGGTTAAAGTTCACACTCCTCTGGACCCATGCGGCTGTAATACAATATCAATATTTTTAAATTGTATTAATTAACGATGAATTTCATATACAGTGTGTCTATAATGTGTAGCAATCTATTTTATACAGTCTGCGGTAAAACGAGACACATAAAAGTTGACATCTCAATAATTAATTAATCTCATCTATAAAATAAAAACCTAAACAATAAATAGTAATTACAAATAATTAAACAGCTAAATATCCATAAAGAAATACATATTTTGTCGTTGCTGTTACTATTAGCAGTAGCAGATTACTGGCACAAGGGGGCGACACGAGCACGTATAAAACTAATACATTCGAGATTTTAACGTAATCTTCCAAATGAAACTAGAAAGTTAAGAAATAAATAAATAAAGGATACAATTCTGTAAAGTGCTTTGCATATGTTTCTGGTACTTTGTTTTGGGCCAAACTGTCTCTTTTTTGATAAGGATAAGAGATAAGATAGAATTTTATTGATCCCGAAGGAAATTCTTGTCAGGTGTCAGGTTGCATAGCAATACAATAAAACAATAGACATAAACAGTAGAATAATACAAATAAAATAAGATTTACACATTTACAGTAAGTCTAAGTCCTAGTAGAAGTATACAAATATATGTAAGATAAGATATTAAGTCAGCAAAAACAATTTGGCAATAATTGAAGTGTAAATAACAGGGTAGTAATAATAATGGTAAGATGAAGTATTGCACATGATATAAAGAATATTAAGAATATTGCACATAATGATGAAAGGTAATGTAGCATGGTTATATTGCAAGGATAATATTGAGAAGTATTGCACATAACATTAAGAATATTGCACATGATGATGATGAGAGGAGATGAGGTAATATTGCAAGGCAATATTTAGAGGTAACATGATATTGAGAGTATTGCACATGATGTTGTAATTACCCTCTTAATATTTTGGGTTTTTTACAGTGGTACGCAGTGTACACGTCATAGTTGTGTGTACTCTCACCCCCTAGCGGACGACTAGGGCGGAGCGGACCCCCCACACACAGAGACACACACACACAGAGACACACACGCACACAGACACACACACAGTACACACACACACAGAGACACACACGCAGTACACACCACACAGACACACACACAGTACACACACACACACAGAGACACACACACAGGACGACGTCGAGGGGAGATTCTTCACGAGTGGGCGTGGCACATCGATCTCCCGGACCAGCCAGCGAGCCAGCCAGCCAATCAGCGGGCGGGGACGTCCTCCCCTAGCAACCCCGATCACGTACGACGGGGAACTCGAAGTGTCGCGAAGGTAGCGGCGGAGAGAAGCGAGGTGTCGCTCTCCCGCCCAATATATATATGATATAAACTCTATATTATGCATCAGATATTATCATCATCCTCCTCAAGTTGTGTGTTACTTGGCGTTTATTTTACAACACGACACGCGGTACAACGCCTCGCTAGGTCTGGTGTTTAGTGTTTAGTGTTTAGTGTTTAGCGGCAGCGGCAGCGGCGGAGGTGTGTGAGAGGTGTGACATTCTAAAGTCGGATTCTAACCGCCGCCTGACGAGGCCGGCCGGTCGGGTCCCACGATGGAGGGCTCTGCGGAGGAACGTGAGCTGGTCACCGTGAAACATGAGCTGAGGAACGGTAAGGGTGGGTCGGGTGGTCGGTCGGTCGGTCAGCTCCAAACCTCGCACCTCGCTCCCGTTCCCAGGCGTTCGTTCTCGTCGTCCTCCTGCTCGTCCTCCTCACGACGGGAACGGGATGCTCCACATGAGCGTTACTGGCGGGAGAGAGTGAGAGGGGGCGGGACTTTCCGCTTCTACGGCTAAAAGAGGCAAGGAGATAGAGGGAGGGAGGGCGGGACTTCCGGTAGAAGGGAGTTCGATGGGGGGTGATTTCGGGTTTCGAACCGGCCACCTTCCTGTCACCGCCAGACAACCGCTCTTCCCTCCTGAGCCTATTTACTCTCCTTGTCGTTGTCGTCGGTGTTGGTGTTGTTGCTGTCATTTGCTTATCTCTTCTTATTCTCTGTTCTCTTTCTGGCGACTTAAACACAGCTCGTCGGAAGTGAGACCGGATGTTGTGTTGCGGTCGACCGGTATAACGCTACCAGTCAGGATCCCCTCCCACCAGCCGACTTGAGCTCGCCGTGCTGGTGGTGGTGCTGGTGGTGGTGCTGCTGGTGGTCCTTGTGCTGGTGGTCCTGGTGCCGGTGCTGCTAGTGGTGGTAGTGGTGGTGTCTGGTGGCTGGTGCTGGTGCTGGTGGTGCTAGTGGTGGTGCTAGTGCTGGTGGTGGTGCTGCTCGTGGTGCTGGTGGTGGTGGTGCTGCTGCTGGTGGTCCTGGTGCTGGTGGTGGTGTCTGCTGGTGCTGGTGGTGGTGTCTGCTGGTGCTGGTGGTGCTGGTGCTGGTGTCTGCTGGTGCTGGTGGTGGTGTCTGCTGGTGCTGGTGGTGTCTGCTGGTGCTGGTGGTGGTGCTGCTGGTGGTGGTGGTGGACGGGGATCCATTGCCAATGCCATAGTTAACCATACTTACTTAGACCTTAAAGGGCTAATAAAGTAAAAGTTGTTGACACTGCCCCCCCTCCTCTCGCCTTCACCATGGGGATCCATTTTCAAGCATGACACTGTTATAACTTTGTAAGTCAGTGGATCTGTATTATTGGTGGACTGTACCTCAGGCAAAGAGCTCAGATGTTAGATAAGACCCAGATAAGTTATCTAAAGCTAAGACCGAGAGTGTCCCATATTGAATAGTCCACATTGTGGGAGCTACGAGTCGGTCAAAGGAGAACAAACAACATGGAGAACCGTGGCATTGCTCACCACTGCTTCCCCATTTGTCAAACTTTACGACTATTTGACTCAGTGCACTGTGCAGCTCAGAATCGTGTGTGTGTGTGTGTGTGTGTGTGTGTGTGTACCCCAATGTTGACATGGTGTACGTGTATGTGTGTTGGGACGGGGGGCAGTGCGGACTACCACAGCTGTTCTTAGGACCTGGTTAATAAAATAGTTCTAGATGGAAAACCTTCAAACAAACACACAAGCGTCCTCCATACATATCCGTCAATGGACGTTAATGGTATTTTGGCAAGTCACCATCACCTTGGAATGTATTCATCTGGTTCGGGTGGGTTTGTAAGCATCAATGTGCACAGTGATTGTTGTGTATATATCGTTGAACGCTAGTATTCAGGTATGGACATGAATAGACTGCTACTGCCCTACCCCCAAATATGTTGACAGTCAAGTTGTCATCTGCGGAACTCACACAGTACTAGTGAGTTCCCACGCTAGTACTGTGGGTTGAACACAGTTTGGGTTTGTGGCTAACAAGTGAAATTGTTATTTCTTTATTGTTAAGTCACAACAACAACACACAAATTCCATACTGTCCTTTCTATTATATAGAACTAGGCTTTCCCCTGCTATTAATTAAGGACATATCATCAAGCCAAGTTAACATTATGTCGCATGACCAGGCCAGGATAACTAACTCTCGCCCAGTCTATTAATACACATCTTTAAACGAAACCTGGCCCTCAAAGGGCTGTACGATGCACCAACGTTATGCAATCCAGATCCGTTGGCCTGAACATTTTTGGATCACATCGAAGAGATACGGAAGACGGCACCGTTCTCTCTCGCACGATAACCCCCCCCCCCCCCCCCCCCTATTTCCTCTTGTTGTGTCAGAACACAAGGGCCGTGGAAAAGATGGAATCAGCTGTCTTAATGGGCTGAAGCTCTGCAGCCTATTTTCAGAGTGTGAGATGGCAGGCATGCGTGTGTACACTACAAGGAGCGTACGCATGCATGTGGACCACCGCTCTAGGGTCTGTTCAACGAGAGCTCTGGCTGACAGACAGACAGACAGACAGACAGGCACTGGAAAACACACACACACACACACACACACACACACACACACACACACACACACACACACACACACACACACACACACACACACACACACACACACACACACACAAAATCGTGGATTCATTAGCTGCTTCTATTGTGTGGCGAACTGAAAAATAAAAATAAAAACGATTTCCTGGAAAGCGACGTTACGCTGTTGTCTTATCGTCTCAACTTGTTTTTCTTTCTTATCCAGCGCTCTCAAGGCTAGATTTGCAAGCGTATTTGCAAGTGTAAATATACGCACGTATGGTCGATGTCATTCGTTGCAGGCCTCTCTGGAGGAGTGGTTGGCCGATTAATCGGGACGGTATAAATGGATTGCATTTTATATATATAGCGCTTTTATCCAAAAAGCTTTTCATAGACCAACGGCGGTGCCAACCATGCAAGGTAACAACCAACACATCAAGAGCAGTTAACAGCAGAAACAGCGACCTTCCTGTTGCCAGACCCGCTCTTACCTCCTGAGCTACTGCGGCCCGATATCTGATATCGGGCATTTAGTGATAATCGCCATTGGTCGACGCTTGCACAGCGCTCCCCACTGTTAATTTTGACATTCTTCAAGAAAGATACTTCGAACTTGAACCTTGAATAGACAGACGTCAGTGGTGGGTGACAAACAACAACAAAATTAAATCTGCATTATATAGGCCGAGACCTATATCGGCGGTCGGCCGCTCTGCTACCTAAATATCTGCATCAGCATTGGCTGTTGAAAAACCCATATTAGTCGGAAACCACGAACCTGGAAGTCGGTGGTGGGGGCCACTGTGTTTCGCTGCTGTTTCTTTCTGCATATTCTTGAAAAAAATCATGTCTATACATTTTCTGCAGCGTTGCGTAAAACCTCGGCACACTGGCCTCGTTGCTGCCTGGCCTCATTTGATTTCCTTTTCCTGTTTTCTTGTGATTCAGCCAACCTTACGGGCCACGTGGAGCGGGTGGGCATCGAGAACTTCGAGCTCCTTAAAGTTCTCGGCACCGGAGGTAAGCGACACGCCAACTGGGTCCTGCGTAGCACGGTGCGACGACAATTGCACCTTAGTTATTGTTTCTCAGTGGCTTTTGGTGTTGATAAGTTCATAGTCGTAATACGCAATTTCTTCATCGGACATCAATTCCTTTATGTTTGTGTTTTTAAATGAGTTAATAAGATTAAAGGAGACATATTATACCAACAGGGGTGAGCGTGATTAGCCATTCCAAGCAGCTTCAAAAACCGGTTTCATCACCTACAAGTATGCTGGATAGATCTGCCTACCAGCCTGTAACTACCAGTGGACTGTAGCAACCGGTAGGCTGATCTATCCAGCATACATCTGGGTGGACACTCCCACTACGGGATACCTTAAATTTCCCCAAGGGGATAAATAAAGTATCTATCTATCTATCTATCTATCTACTTGTGAGAAAAACCGGAGATTCTGAAACCGCTTGGAAGGGCTAATCACGCTCACATCTGGTGGTATAATAGGAGTCCTTTAAAGCGGCATGCGTTGATTTCTCACCACTAGAGGGCACCGTGCGGACTCCTCTGTCACTCATAGCACCGTTTTCTCGCATGTTTTTTCTCAGCGTACGGGAAGGTGTTCCTGGTGCGCAAGGTGAGCGGCCACGACGCCGGGAAGCTGTACGCCATGAAGGTGCTGAAGAAGGCGACCATCGTGCAGAAGGCGAAGACGGCGGAGCACACGCGCACCGAGCGGCAGGTGCTGGAGCACATACGCCAGTCGCCCTTCCTCGTCACACTGCACTACGCCTTCCAGACGGACACCAAGCTGCACCTCATCCTCGGTACGGTACATACACATACGCACGCACGCACACACACACACACACACACACACAAAGAAAGCAAACCCAAAATAGAATGGCCATCTTTTTTTAGCCACAAGCGGGGAAGGTCAGACGCTTGCCATAATAAGACCCCTGACTTGCGTGCGTTCACTCAGCTGGTGACAATATACTTGACCCACCGCCACCTCCCCGTTCATCCATGTTTTGGTCGTTCCAGATTACGTGAACGGCGGAGAGCTGTTCACCCACCTGGTGCAGAGGGTCCGCTTCAAAGAGCAGGAGGTGGCGCTGTACAGCGGGGAGATCGTGCTGGCTCTGGAACACCTGCACAAGGTGACTGTTGTAGGGGGGGGGGGGGGGGCGGGGGCATGTGGGGGGGGGCATGTTTGGTGCAGACCCAAACAAATGTCACGTCTTGAATCTTGAATCTTTTTTTTTCAGTGAAAATTAAAATTGTGATGGACAAATCTTGATCGTTCATCACTTTCATCCTATTTTCATATTGCAATCGCAATGCCTGTCAAAAATATTAGCAATTTTATTTTGTACCATACAGTATCATTCAGCCCTAAATAGAAACATAATCCTAGTTTGTAGCTTCGGATGTCTCCATGAGAAAGACATGCATGGTTCTGGGGATGATGATGACAGGGGTGTTTAAAAATAGGACAAAATGAGGTTGCTTAAAATGTGTGGGGTTTTTTTTTTAAGCGAGTCAATTAATTGGATGATGCTGATCTAGTAATGGGGAATGGCTTCTATTTCCAGCACTGCATCCTACATTCATGGAGTCCTCTGGGCATCAAGGCTTTATGCCATCTCTATAAATAGATAATAAAGATCATTCCCCTGAGGTTTGGAGCTCTGTGGTTTGATTTTTTGTCTTCTTTTTTAGCTGGGAATCGTCTACCGGGACCTGAAACTTGAAAATATTCTGCTGGACTCCACCGGTCACATTGTGCTGACAGATTTTGGCCTCAGTAAAGAGTTTGATCAGGTCAGTTGGATTGAATATACACAAAACATACAGTATATATATCTAATATTGATTATGCTGAATCCTATATATATTGAGGGACATTTTGCAGATTGAAATGTACATTTATATATGGGGGCAGCAGTAGCTCAGGAGGTAGAGCGGTTGTCTACCAACCGGAAGGTCGCTGGTTCGATCCCCGGGCTAGCACCCTCTAACAGCACCTAACCTTAACACACACCCCTGGCGTGTTGGTTGTTACCTTGCATTGTTGGCACCGCCGTCGGTGTATGAATGGGTGAATGTGAGGCAATACTGTAAAGCGCTTTGGATAGATGTGTATTTTTTTAAATACACATTTGCTCAGGTGGAGAGAGCGTTCTCCGTCTGTGGGACGATTGAATACATGGCCCCGGAGATTGTGGAGGGAGGAGCCTCCGGCCACGACAAGGTAACGCACGCCTTCTCCACCGCGCGTCGACGGAGCTGATCTCCACCACTCTAGTCAACGTTTGCTAATCCACCAGCTGTGGCGAGGTGCGTTCCAGAAGTGTCGGCATTGCGAAAAATGTCAGAGAAGCGTCCCTTCAAATATGTATACGGACGCGCTTCGGAGACGCGTCTGACATCAGCTCAATGGGCCAATCGGGCCGCACTTTCCTCATGAATATTCATAACCTTCCCACTAACCTGTTGACTACACCGCAACAAACTAGGAAATAACAACAGAGGTATTCATCCTGTTAACAGGCACTGTACTAACAACTAAAACACAAAGACTTTCATACATGTCATTCACAGCGGTAAATTAACAGTGTTATTTGTAGGCTGTAGCACAAGAAAGTAGGGAAAATCAACAATAAAAACTATTTAAACAGACATAAAAATGTAGTGTACTAATTATAAAAGCACACAAAAAAGCGAGGGAAACAAAAGACGCTCCACTTCTGTTCGCGCTGTTATTAAACCCTCGTTTAATAACAGCAGTTATTAAACAAGTTACCGTATTTTTCGGACTATAAGGCGCACTTAAAATCCTGTAATTTTCTCAAAAATCGACAGTGCGCCTTATAATCCGGTGCGCCTTATGTATTAACCTCGAACCGATTTTATGTGGTACACGGCGCTCAAAAATCTGTCAAGCCGCACCGCTTGATGGATTGTCGGCGCATTACGGCTACCGCGGAGTAATACTTGATGGATTGTCGGCGCATTACGGCTACCGCGGAGTAATACTTGATGGATTGTCGGCGCATTACGGCTACCGCGGAGTAATACTTGATGGATTGTCGGCGCATTACGGCTACCACGGCGTAATACTAGCCTTGCGGAGTAATACGTACTGTGCTTCAACATACCGGTAATATTATGGTGTGTGTATAAGGACTGAAGATGAAGAATTTGATGGATTTGTGGATGAGGAATGAACTGAAAAAGTGAGTGTATTGTTTTGTATTTTATGTGTTACAACTGAACAATGTTGAGAGTTATTGTGAATGAGTTGAATAAAGTTCGATTTATCTGACTGTTTTGTGTTGCTTAATGCGCCAACTTCATTATGCTACGTCTGGCTTTCGCGCCCAGTGGAATCCAGGGGTCGAGTCGACGTTGCATTCTCACACGTCTCCCATTTTGTGAGCATTCAGGACATTCTTTGTTCAAGAGATAAAGCGACTCGGGGAGAGAGACAGAGAGAGACAGAGAGAGAGAGAGGGGGGGATTCCTGCAATTCCTGCATGGGTGTGAGTCTTGTCTGTCTGTGTCCCAGGCTGTGGACTGTGGAGCTTGGGGTCCTGATGTACGAACTCCTCACCGGGGGGGCTCGCCCTTCACCGTCGACGGAGACGAGAACTCCCACACGGATATCGCCAAGTAAGAAACAACCTCCACCCTCCAATCTCTGCACCAACAGCACCACCGCCCACTGCAAACCCAATTCCTCGCTGCAATTTATTTTTAACCCCACCCAACTCCAGGAGGGATCCTGAAGAAGGACCCCCCGTTCCCCAAGGACATGGGGCCCCCGGCCAAGGACCTCATCCAGAGGCTGCTCATCAGAGACCCGCAGAAGAGGCTGGGCTCGGGGCCCGGCTCGGCAGAGAAACATCAAGACCCACCCCTTTTACCAGGTGGGGCCTTTTACACACCACACACACACACACACAATCTACATTTAACCGGCCAGCCGCAGTCTCACATTGGTGGCTACCTTACAAGGAAGAAGGCCTTCATTGGGGAGGTTCCTGGGTTCGAACCCCAATGACTTCCGGGTTTGAACCTGGGAACCTCCTCTCCCTTGTAAGGTAGCCAACAAGAGCTGTTCAGGTTGTAGGTCATCATTGCCGGTCGCAAATCGTCAACTGTATGCACTTTTATTTTAGTTGATTAGTACACTGTTGATTAAAAATGTATAATTTGGCCTTATTACTATATTTTTTCTTTTACAACGCTATCATCTTTTAAGCTTCTACGTTGATTTCTAATAATGTCGCAATATACTGTACATTGGTCATTTGTTTCAGAGCACTTTGTAAATAAAGACATACCAGTGTTCTTGTCTCACAGAGAGCGAGAGAGCGAGAGACACTTTTTTAATAAAGAATCCAACAATGGCCACTGTAGGGAATTACCACCAGTAATAAGAGAAGAAATGAATTGAGCGCTCCGTTTGCAGAAGATCAACTGGGAGGAGTTGGCGGCCAAGAAGGTCCCGGCTCCGTTCAAGCCCGTGATCCGCGACGAGCTGGACGTCAGCAACTTTGCAGAGGAGTTCACGGAGATGGACCCCACCTACTCCCCCGCCGCCCTGCCCCAGAACTGTGACCGCATCTTCCAGGTCAGATCCCACACCAATCACACCATTCATATCAGTATGGACGGGGTGTCATTATTTTTCCCCAAAAAGCTTTTTATTAAATGGTAAATGGATTGCATTTATATAACGCTTTTATCCAACAGTTAAAAGTGCTATATAAATGCAATCTACAGTTGCCTCACGTTCACCCATTCATACACCGACGGCTTTACCACGCAAATCTATCTTTAATCTTTACTTTGAAGTATGAAGTCATGATGTTGAAGAAATATTTAATATCCAGCACTTAAAAATAATAATGTCACTTAAATGAGGGACATGAGTGAGCCGCCTATAGAGAGGTGGGTGCTTGTGTCTCTGTGGGTGCTTCTGCCTATGTGTGGGTGCTCGTGCCTCTATGTGGGTGCCTCGGTGTGGGTGCTCGTGCCTCTATGTGTGGGTGCTCATGACTCTGTGTGGGTGCCTCTGGGTGCTCGTGCCTCTGTGTGGGTGCTTGAACCTCTGTGTGGGTGCTCGTGCCTCGGTGTGGGTGCTCGTGCCTCCATGGGTGCTCCTCCTTATCTTGTTGCCTCTCGTGTGCCTTTTCAGCGCGGTGGTGGATGTCTCGGTTTAAAAAATTGCGTGAGCCGTTCGTCGTCGTCGACGAGAGTATAAAAGTGTAAAAATATTGGCTGAAGTTAAAACCTGCCATTAGGCGTCTGTGTCTCGCTTTTGCTCCGTTAACGACGCTTTTTTCCCGCAATACTTCTCGCGCGCTATTGAAGTTTTCAAGTGAAGTTTGTGAATCGGTGCCGCTGTCGTCGTCGTCGTGTGCTGTAAGTCAACACACGTCCGTCCATCTGTGTGTGTGTGTGTGTGTGTATGCATCGGTATTTAAATCGACTGAAAAGGGTGTTGGGGGGGGGGGGGGGGGGGGGGGGAAGGGGCGGGGGGCTGCTTTTATCGAAGTCTTGTAATTACTGCCATGTGCCTGCCTCTGATTGAGGTAACAGATGTGAAGGACTATTTTCGATGTAGCTTGAACCCGGCAGAGACGAGCGCCCCCCCCCCACAACATACACACACACCAAGCTTGATGGCTCTCTCTCTCTGCTCTCTCTCTCTCTCTCATCTCTCTCTCTCTCTCGTCATCCTCTCTCTCTCTCTCTCTCTCTCTCTCTCCATCCCTCTCTCTCTCTCTCTCTCTCTCTCTCTCTCTCTCTCTCACTCTCTCTCTCTCTCTCTCTCTCTCTCTCTCTCTCTCTCTCTCTCTGCTTCTGTACCCTCTGATTGCCTCCCGGGGCCCTCGAGCCTCACACCGCCCGATCAATAGCTCCATTAAGGAGTCTTCTTCTGCTGGAAGAAAAGGTTACGCTCGGTGGAGAGTCACCAATGCACGTCTCGGCGACGCCCCCAGCCCTTTGATTGCCAACTTCATCTCCCACGCCACCCCCACGCCAACACCCCCAACCAGTCGTCCTCGTCCTCCTCCTCCTCCTCCTCCTCCTCCTCTCGGCTGCCATTCACGCACCCAGTCTGGGATTTTCGTCGGCTTTATAATTTGCCCGCTTTAGCAATCTCTCTTTCTCGCTCGCGCTTTCTTTCTGAGATGACGGCTGCGATCCGTCCCAACTTACTTTTACACGGAGCACTTGGCCCCTCCTCCTCCTCCTCCTCCTCCCCTCCTCCTCCCCCTCGTCTTCTCACCCTCCTCCTCCTCCTCCTCCCCCTTGCTCCTCCTCCTCCTCCCCCCTGCTGCGCTCTGGAGTTCTACACAAAACAACACTAGAGTCGCCGCATTAAGTGAGTGCGACCGAGGTGTAATTTCACATCACAGCAATCAAACATGCAAGAAGGCCGGTAATTTTGGGTTGGTGGGGGCGACTCGGTGCATTCAAGCCCCTCTATCCTTCCGTCCATTCGGCGGTGGCGAGTCGCTTCACACCACACAGCTGTGTGTCGTTTCTGAGTGAAAGGAGGAGGAGCAGGAGGCTGCTGGGTGGTGGTGGTGGTGGTGGTGCTGGGGGTGGTGGGGGTGGTGGGAGAGGGAGAGATTAATGCCTCGTTTTAGAGTCCCGGAGCTTCCCCACAGTTGGAAGTCAAGCCCCCCCCCCCCCCGGACAATGGGCCCAGATGGACGGCTGGTGTTGACCTCATCATGCCTCGCAGAATATCTTTAGTTTCGTCATCTTCATTAAGCGGATATTCACAAAATGTATATATATATATATATATATATATATACACACATGAACCCTTGGCTGGGTATCATTTGTACATTTTAACATACAGCGTACATACTTTGTCAACTACGACCATGAAACTCTGGAGCAGTCTGCCTGAAGGTCCTAGAGGGCTCTAAATCGCAGGTGTTTTTACCTGATGGTTGTTTTCTCCTGCTGTTTTATTGTACTTTTACTTTACTTTCCCTGTTTTTATTGTTTTATCATTAATGTTATGATATCTGCTTTTTTGTTAAGCACTTTGTGTTGCATCTTATGCATGAATTGTGCTATAAGTTTATGATTGTTATTGTTGTTGTTGTAGTATCCGGAGCCCCGCACAACAAACTAACTCTACAACCATTGCTTACATTTTTTGTTTGAAACGCAACAGGCAGGATATTGAGGTTTTAAAGTAAAAAAACCCTCAGAAAACCCTTTTTTTTCTGCAAGATGTTTCCTGTTTGAAGTTTACCGCTGTGTGTGTGTGTGTGTGTGTGTGTGTGTGTGTGTGTGTGTGTGTGATGTGTACATCTCTCTCTGAGTCCTGACATGTCATGTAAACACACACTCCTCTCTGTGTGTGTGTGTGTGTGTGTGTGTGTGTGTGTGTGTGTGTGTGAGATGTGTACATCTCTCTGAGTCCTGACATGTATGTAAACACACACTCCTCTCTCTCTGTGTGTGTGTGTGTGTGTGTGTGTGTGTGTGTGTGTGTGTGTGTGTGTGTGTGTGTGTGTGTGTGTGTGTGTGTGTGTGTGTGTGTGTGTGTGTGTGTGTGTGTGTGTGTGTGTGTGTGTGTTTGTGTGTGTGTTCCGGGCGGTGCAGGGCTATTCGTTCATGGCGCCCTCCATCCTGTTCAAGAGGAACGCGGTGATGGACGACACCCTCCAGCTGTGTGGCGGCTCGGAGCGGCCGGGCTCCGCAGCCGTGGCCCGCAGCGCCATGATGAAGGTACTCCCTCACTCACTCATTTAGTTGCTCGCTCCCTCATTCCTCGTCACTCATTTATTTTTGCTCACTCCTCCTCATTTAGTTTGCTTGTCCCTTCACTCAACTCATTAGTTGCTCAGGCTCACTCATTTCACTTCATTTATTTGCTTCACTCCCTCATTTATTAGTTGCTCACTCACTCATTTAGTTAGTTTGCTCACTCACTCAATTTAGTTGCTCACTTCAGTCATTTACATGCTTACTCACTCATTTAGTCCTCACTCCAGTCATTTAATGCATCACTCCCTCATTTATTTTAGTTGCTCACTCACTCATTTAGTTATTTTGCTCACTCATTTAGTGCCTCACTCGTCAATTTTACATGCTCACTCACTCTTTGTTGCTTCACTCACTATTTTAGTCCCTCACTCACTCATTTAGTTGCTCTCTCCCCTCACTCATCATTTAGTCCCTCACTCACTCATTTAGTTGCTCACTCCCTCACTATTTAGTTGCTCACTCCCTCACTCACTCATTTAGTTGCTCACTCACTCAGTCACTGTTGCTGCTAATGGCAGTCATCTCAAAGTGTGTTAAAAAATAAATGTTCCAATAAAGTTTTGTTTTAATCCTCTACTTGTGATGTCACTCCGTCACCTCCGGCTTGTAATGGCTAATCACGCTCACACCCGGTCGTATAATAGGCCCCTTTAAGGTCCTCCCCCCCCCCCCCCCCCCCTATTCACTGGCTTTAAAGGTTTACTTTAAATGAGGCCAAGATGATCTTTGTTTACTTTGGTCTTTTATTTCCCCCTGGTCCAAGACATACTGTGTCTCTTGGATTCTGGTTCTCCTCCCCTTTCCCCCCCGGTTCTGGGTTTGTTTGTATGAACCTTGGGACCTTGATGTTCCGTGCAGCTAAATACACTTCTGTTTGTGTATCGGTGTACTCGTCTTCCATTGAATTTTCTCAGGAGGTGGTGGGAGGAAGGATAACATTCACAGAGCTCATATCTGTTTTAGCTCTTCGTCTACATTCTGGTTAAACCGCGCGAGGTAGTCTAAACTCGGATCAATCTCAATCGAATGTTTCATTATGAGACCGTCTGCTGATGACGTGCGGGTTGTTCGAGGAGACGAGTCACGCGCTCTTATCGGCCACACTTTGGAGATAAGATACTACTCCGTCTGTTTGCTCTTTACCCCGACAAATATTTACATGAAGTTACTTCAATTTGTAATCAAACGCCGTACAACGGGTGGTTGG
>PIJE02001493.1:23339-40839 GCA_002895965.2 Coryphaenoides rupestris | reverse complement strand
ACATAGAAATTCTAAAATACACACAGAGAGAGACAGACAGACACAGAGAGACAGAAAGAGAAAGAGAGAGACAGATAGACAGGCACAGAGAGACAGACAGACAGAGAGAGAGACAGACAGACACAGAGACAGAGACAGACAGACACAGAGAGAGACAGATAGACAGACACAGAGAGACAGACACAGAGAGACAGACACAGAGAGACAGACAGAGAAAGAGAGAGACAGACAGACAGACACAGAGAGAGACAGATAGACAGACAGAGAGGTGTTAAGAGGTATGTCATTCCTGTCCAATCGGGGCCAAGATGTACTGAGAGCACCTCTGTGTCCCCCCCCCCCCCCCCCCAGAACCTGCTCTTCACGGACGAGAGCGAGAACTCTGAGATCAAGATCATAGACTTCGGATTCGCCCGCCTCAAGCCGCCCGACAACCAGCTGCTGAAGACACCCTGCTTCACGCTGCACTACGCCGCGCCCGAGATCCTCAAGTACGACGGCTACGACGAGTCATGTGACCTGTGGAGCCTCGGCGTCATTCTGGTGAGTTGTGGTGGTGGTGGTGGTGGTGGTGGTGTACCGGTAGGGAGATCACTGGTGTGCTGGTGGTAGGGAGGAGATCACTGGTGTGATGGTAGGGAGATCACTGGTGTACTGGGGAGATCACTTGAACTGGTGGAATCACTGGTGAATTTCTGGTGAACTCACTGGTGAATTTCTGGTGGAATAACTGGTGAAATCACCGGTGGAGTGAGCGGTACTTGTAGAATAACTGGTGGAGTGACTGGAGTGTACTTGATATTTGTGGGAGTGTGTGTGTTTGGTGGCTGGATGGCGTCATTGAACTCACCTGGCCCAGTTAGAGTCTGCGGTGGGTGGGGCTACAGCCTCACCTGGCCTGAGTTAGGGTCTGGGGTGGGTGGGGCTACAGCCTCACCTGGCCTGAGTTAGAGTCTGGGGTGGGTGGGGCTACAGCCTCACCTGGCCTGAGTTAGAGTCTGGGGGTGGGTGGGGCTACAGCCTCACCTGGCCTGAGTTAGAGTCTGGGGTGGGTGGGTGGGGCTACAGCCTCACCTGGCCTGAGTTAGAGTCTGGGGTGGGTGGGGCTGCACGCCTGTGGTGCATCGGCTAATCAGTGCAGCACCACAGGTTAAGTCAGCCATCCACCTTTCACCACAAACCTGCCTGTGTCCTTGGAGGAGCCCTGAAGTCACACGATGTGGCTGCAGCCCTGCTACAGTCATCATCACTGATTATGGTCCAAGAGATGTGGGAAACTAAAAAAAGGAATTGTGCTGACTAACAGACGGACAGAGCTTTTAAACTCGCAGTGATGTCGACTCAGCTGCTTCCTTGTTTATTGTTAGTAACAGAAATCTGTGTGTGTGTGTGCGTGCGTGTGTGTGTGTGTGTGTGTTCTTGAATGTGTATGTGTTTGTGTGTGTGTCTGTGGAGGTTGAGTCTGTTACCCAGCAGCCCCATCTGGCCATGGAGGTTGTTGTTGTTCTTGTTGTTGTTGTCGTCGTCGACGGCAGTGACACGACACCACTGCCTCCTGTGGTGAACTGGCACACTTTATAATATTCATGACACAGTGAGGATCCCTGACTCTTTATAGAGACCCCCCCCCCGCCGCGCAAATGTCCTCCTAATTAAACACAGGAGAGAGAGAGAGAGGGAGAGCCATCTTGGGGCGAGAGACATGCAGGGAGAGAGGGAAAGAGAGAGGGAGAAAGTCACAGTGATTTCTCCACCTGAAAAGTCGTGTGTGTGTGTGTGTGTGTGTGTGTGTGTGTGTGTGTGTGTGTGTGTGTGTGTGTGTGTGTGTGTGTGTGTGTGTGTGTGTGTGTGTGTGTGTGTGTGTGTTGCCCCCCCTCCCCAGGGTCAGTGGGTCGCGTGGACCTCTGATGAGATGAACACTGACAAGCTGTGACACACACTGCCCCTGGAAACGAGACACACACACACACACACACACACACACACAAGCACACACACTCTCACTCAAACAGAGTCAGAGAGAGAGAGAGAACTGCTCGTTCTACCTTCCTCGTAAAGCACTTTGTAACCCGTAGCGGCGAGGCGGCGGTGTTTCTGCCTGCAGGACGTTGCTTGCCGTGTGGTTAATGAGGACGGCCATAAACAGGCCAAGGTGACCCCGGCCCCCCCCCCCCCCTCCATCCAGAGACCCCGCTAACTGGATAAGTGGATGAATGGATGAGTGGATGAATGGATGAAGAATGGATGTGTGTTTTATTATGGTCAGTGAGTGAGCCACAGAATGCATGCACACACACGCACGCACGTACACACACACACACACACGCCACACGCATACACACGCACACATGCCACATGGACTACACACACATACGCCACACGCATACACACGCACACATGCCACATGCACGGCACATGCATGCACACACACACACACACACACACACACACACACACATGCACACATGACATGATTCAAGACTGCCCAAAGGAGAACAGTAATGAGAAGCGGAGCTCATGATTCATTGAAATGAACCGGAGCCTTGCCCCTGTGTTCCAGTACACCATGCTGTCGGGCCAGGTGCCCTTCCAGTGCCAAGAGAAGAGCCTGACTCACACCAGCGCCGCGGAGATCATGAAGAAGATCAAGCAAGGGGACTTCTCCTTTGAGGGCGAGGCCTGGAGGAGCGTCTCCCAGCAGGCCAAGGACCTCATCCAGGGTGAGAGCTCACCTTGCGCCAGGTGGTTTGTTGGAATACGGAATACGTACGAGGAGTGTAGTAAACTGAGACGTTTTGATCGATGGAACACAGAGAGCGTGTGCGCGCGTGTTAGCCGTTAGCCGCTACAGCCTGCACAGTGGAGGCTAACTACATGTGTGTGTCTGCGTGGTGTCCCGCAGAGCTCCTGACCGTGGACCCCAACAAGAGGATCAAGATGTGCGGGCTGCGCTACAACGCCTGGGTGCAGGACGACAGCCAGCTATCCTCCAACCCGCTCATGACACCCGACATCCTGGGCTCCTCCACCGCCTCCGTCCACACCTACGTCAAGGCCACCTTCAATGTGAGTTCAACGAATAAAGGAGACACATTACACCACCAGGTGTAAGCGTGATTAGACTTTCCAAGCGGTTTCAAAAACCACTTGGAATGGCCCTGCTTGACATCACAAGTGGGAGTGGTGTCCACAAAGAAGTATGTTGGATAGCTCAGCCTACCAGTCTACTACCCGGTGGACCGTAGCAACTGGCAGGCTGATCTATCCAGCATACTTCTAGGTGGACACTCCCACTTGTGATGTCAAGTGGGGCCGTTCCAACCGGCTTTTGAAACCACTTGGAATTGCTGATCATGCTCACACCTGGTGGTATAATGGGAGCTCTTTAAGCCACAGTTTTGACATAACAAGGGGCTTTGGTTTGCGTGTCTTCCCCTCCTTCTCCCCTGCATCCCCTGCCAGGCGTTCAACAAATGCAAGCGGGAGGGCTTCCGGCTGCAGACGGTGGACAAGGCGCCGCTGGCCAAGCGCCGCAAGATGAAGAAGTCCAGCACCAGCACGGAGACGCGCAGCAGCTCCAGCGAGAGCACCCACTCCTCGTCCTCCAGCTCCCAGTCCCAGGAAAAGAGCCACGCCGAGGGGGACCCGGCCTCCTCCTCGTCCGCTGCCGCCGCCGACTCCTCCATCGCTACCTCCGCCGCTACCACCATGCCCCCGGCCGCCGCCGCCACCGCCACGCCGCCTCTCAACACCCCGCCTGCCGTGGGGACGGACTCGGAGGAGCCGCCTCCGCACCTGCCCCCGCCGCCTCCAGCCTTCCACTTCTCCGAGGCCCAGTGAGAGAGAGAGGGAGAGAGGGAGAGAGGGAGACTGAAAGAGAGGTAGAGTAACTAGTGTGACGTAAACTGAAGGGTCGACAAAGGGATTTGAACCCCGGAAAAACGTCCTTCCTTTTCCTACCGGCCGATGCATGGACTCAACCAACGCATGCCCCTCCCATCCTCGCGGCGGGAACTGCGGCCGCAGCCCGACTGCCGCTTCCACAGTCAGAACGCCATCACTAGCAATAGTCTCTGTTTCTTACTGACTCTAAACATACGGGACCCCCTTCCGATCGGTGGAGTGGGAAAGGAATCAGTGTTCGGATTGGTCGAAGGGATCAGGAAACGGCGTCCCGATTTGATTTGGTCGAAGGGGATCAGGAAGTGGGGTTCTAATTGGTCGGGTGGATCGGGAAGCTTTGTCCATATCTATAGAAGACGACAGAGCGATCCAGTGGTTTCACCGGACATCGGCGACGCGACACGTCGCAGCGTATCATGGGTCCACTTTGCTTTACTAAGCCCCTGCCAAGTGATGCAGGGTATTTATATGTGAATTTGTAGACTGAAATATTATTTATTATTAGCTATAGTTAACTTATTTGCGGATCTTTTTCTTATGTTTCTTTTTTATTTGGATCTTTATGAGCGTTTGTTGATTGAGGCAATTTCCCTGCAAACTGCAAAATTACAGCTTGGCTCATTCTCAGTCAAGCTCGTGAAAATGGTTCAAACGCTCCACTGATATTCAAAAAAATGTCTGTCCTGTTTGTGAGGATTGTGGGAAGGAAATGCAGCAACCAGAGCTTCCTGAACCCAAGTGCTGGCCTCGTTGTCAGAAAACAACCAATGCTTCCCGAGAGGCTCAGGCCCTGAAGGATTAGCTATATTTAGCGAGCCCGATGTTGGCTAGCCTAAATTTAGCTCACAAGATGTTTAGCTCGCCTAAATTTTGTTAGCCTGATGTCCTGATTTGAGGATTTTTTTTTTCCTTTCTTTATGCATGTCTGCTTGTTAGCCTATGTAGCTAGCACTAGCATGGCAACCATATTGATTCTCCAAAACCAGTAGCAAAAAAAACCCGTGTTTAAGTAGACTCCGCTGTGGTGTTGTTGTGTGTAGAGGACTGTCTTGTTTCCTACTATGACTATGTTCACCCTGCCATGACTAGAAGACCTGTGATTGGTCACCTTGAAGATGTGGATTTTCTATTGGATGTTTTTATCGCGAGTTGATTTGTGGGGACCTGCCAGACTGAGATTCAGCCAAAAATATGTTTAAGAAGAGCCAGGGGAAGGGATGAATGCCCAGAAAAGAAATTATTACATATTTATGGAGATATATGTATATATAAATAATACTGCATTAGGAAATCCTTAGATTTTAGCCTACTTTAGGTAAAGGATGTTGGGGGCGTAAGAGTATTTTTTATTCCTATATATATATATATAGTGTACGGATATCGTCACAACTTGTCAACATCATGAGTAGGTCAGTTTAAAGCAGATATAAGGAAACCAATTGCCCAGAACCAGACTACCCAGTACATCACTGCCTGAAGTCACTAGTATCACTGGTATTCGCCATGACGCCACGTTTGTCTCTAGTGCTGCCAGACAGACGTGGTGGACTCATCCACAATGTGACTTCATTCATGTATGTTATATACAGTACATGTATACATGTCCATGTCCATGCTCTGCTTTGAGGAACAGCAACCTTTTGTCTTTGAGTTTACCTCAGACCTATTTACACAACCTGCTTATATTTTTAGAAATTAACCTTTTTTTTTCTGCTTGGTTCCTAACCTGGATGCTAGAGTCCTGGTTCCTAATCTTAGAAGCTATCAGCCACTTTCTGCCTGGTTCCTAACCTGGACACTAGAGGCCTGTTTCTGTCTGGTTCCTAACCTGGACACCAGAGGCCTGTTTCTGTCTGGTTCCTAACCTGGACACTAGAGGCCTGTTTCTGTCTGGTTCCTAACCTTGGCACTAGAGGCCTGTTTCTGCCTGGTTCCTAACCTGGACACCAGAGGCCTGTTTCTGCCTGGTTCCTAACCTGGACACTAGAGGCCTCTTTCTGCCTGGTTCCTAACCTGGACACTAGAGGCCTGTTTCTGCCTGGTTCCTAACCTGGACACCAGAGGCCTGTTTCTGTCTGGTTCCTAACCTGGACACTAGAGGCCTGTTTCTGCCTGGTTCCTAACCTGGACACCAGAGGCCTCTTTCTGCCTGGTTCCTAACCTGGACACTAGAGGCCTGGTTCTGTCTGGTTCCTAACCTGGACACTAGAGGCCTGTTTCTGTCTGGTTTCTAACCTGGACACTAGAGGCCTGTTTCTGCCTCGTTCCATTACATCATACGTGTCAAACTCAAGGCCCGCGGGCCGGATCCGGCCCGGCACCTCATTTTCTGTGGCCCACGAGAGCTTGCAAAGAATATAATTTGCTTATCGTACAAATCAGGGCCGGACTGGCCATTGGGAGAACCGCGACTCTTCATGGTGGCCTGGCCGTCTAATTTCAACAAGTTTGCACATACTGGTACCTAAACTATAATGTCCGTCTAGGGTTGGGTATCGTTTGAATTTTTCCCGTTCCGTTCCGGTTCTGCTTATCCGTACTCCGGGCCGTACGCTCCCAGCGCCCGGCCGTACGCTCCCAGCGCCCGGCCATACGGTCCCAGCACCCGGCCGTACGGTCCCAGTATAGAAGACAGATCACCATATCAGCCTTTCCCACATTTACTGTCGCTTTCTTTTACAAAGTGAAGGCACACTTTTGACCGTTTACCGCGGTCCATCTTCCACACTGCTGACTAACCGCTAGCTCGTATCAGAACAAATGGACACGTCGCGGCGATGCGTGATGTAGACAGGTCCTGGCAGATACATTGTTTTAAACATCATGGCCGGTAGCCGCCACGTCCTTGCAGACATATAGTTTCGGTTCCCAACCCTATGTCCGTCACTGGGACTACATTTCCTGGCCTGAATGATGTTCCCAGTCTGGCCCTAAATTGTACAATGGCTGTACACTTGAATGTCTGCTGCTTTCTGAGGTAGTTACTAAAACCAATCATAATCAAATGCAGGAGCAATTATGTAATATGATAAAGAGTAGATATATTTATATAGTCTTACAGTTACAACCGGCCCTTTGAGGGCAACTATAATGCTGATGTGGCCCGGGATGAAATTGAGTTTGACACCCCTGGGTTACATCGTTTGTTGGGTGTCAGTTGTTTTGTTCTTCTTTTGTTTTTGTGAACACTCATCACCAGTTCATTTCCACAGTCCCCCCCCCCCTCCCCCTCCCCTCCATTTTAGTGACATTTGGCATTTTGTTTTCACACACACCTGTTTACCAGGTGTGTGTGTGTGTGGTCATAAGAGCGTTGTCCTCTTGCCTCTCGAGCTCCCTATCGGAACACAGACCCTTTACTTCGGAATACTGTGGGCATTGAAACGCACTCCTTCACCGACTTCCATTTTTTTATGCACTCAACATGAGGAAACCAAAGCTTAGAAGAAGAAGAAACTCCCGCGGTAGCTTCCGGAAAGCTGCATGAGAGGTTTCCTTGCATGCGAATATGCAAATACTCTCTGTGCTATTTTTTTGGGTCACGTTTGGTTTGTTTCTCTTCTTATCCATCTCGTGAAATATCCGTGTTGACGTTGTGAACTTGTGTAGAAGCAGTGGGTTCATCGAAGCGGTCGTTTCTTCCCTTGCCTGCGCTAAAGTATTCATCACCGGTATCCGTGTTGTCCATATTTGTGCTAGTTGTTGCTAAACTAGGCTAACTATGCATTTCTTTACCCTGTTCCCATTCCTTTTATGGTCCCCGATAAAACTCAAAGGAGAGCAGGCCGACAGACAAATGATGTCTCGAGTGTGGAGTCTGAGATGGTATGAAGTACTGCCTGTAAAGTACACAAATAGTCCCCGATGTGCGCCCATTTTAAAAGACGACGACAGCCCAACCAAAAGCAGAATCAGGAAAGCTATGCACTCCATGAGACTGAATGGCTGTCTCCTGGAAGCTCTGTCTGTGCTGTGGCAGGCTGGCTGGCAGGCTGGCTGGCAGGCTGGCTGGCTGGCTGGCTGGCTGGGACCTCTTCTGCTTTCTCTTTGGGTTTATTAATAACTGAGAGAGAGAGAGAGAGCGAGAGAGAGAGAGAGAGAGAGGCAGGAAGGGGTGGGGGGGGGGGTGGAGCAGGCCTATATCCAACTCCTCCTCTCTGGAGACTCTTCCGGTAGCCCCCCCCACCCCCACCCTCCCACATCTCCCTCCAAGAACGAGAACAAAACACAATGTTGTTGAGAGGTCCTGTCGGGCTCCTTGCTCTGTGGGAACTGGGGCTCCTGCACGTCCTTTGTGACGGATGACGGTGATCTGAGACCGACAGACCTACAGTCGTCGTCAAAGTTCCAGAATAGGCTTCTTGCCGCTCATGTTTTACCCGTTAGAACCCTTTTGGGGACGGATGCCGTTTGCGTTTTCACGGGTTGATGTTGCGGCGATTTTTTTTTAAAACGAGAAGGCGCACCGGTAAAGTCGTGGGTGCCAGAGGGATTATGTAACATCAAACTCTCAGGCCTCGAATGGACCGCCACCTACCTACCTACCTGCCTGCCTGCCTATCTCTCTACTTACTGCAGTAAGTAGGGGGGGGCGGCGAGAGAGCGAGAGAGCTTGAATGCTTCCTCCTCGTCGGGCCGTCAGGTGTCTTGGTCCGGAGAATCCCAGACTTGGCCCTTGAGGGAACCCAATCACATTGTGTGTGGATGATGTCTGTCTGGAAGGCCGCCAGTGATTTGCTTCAGGTGCTAAAATATGTAATCGATGCCAGAGAATATTCCCTCGCTACGAGACGCCAAAAAAGTCGTGTCAGACAGAAACGTGAATAAAAATGAAAAAAAAAATAGTTTTTGGTTTTTTTGTTGTAGTTTTCTTTTTGACACGTGTCCCTCGTCAAGCATTCATATTGGAATGTTCTCTGACCTCTGACCTATATGTCTTTACTAATGAGTGTAGGTAATATATTACATCTGGCGCTCTCTCTCTCTCTTTCTCTCTCTCTCTCTCTCCCCTGCATCCCCTTTCCCTTTATCTCCGTGTCCGTTAGCCACAGATGTGCTCTTTTAGTCGCGAGGCTAATGCTAGGCTACTGCTAATTAATTAGCACAGCGTGCAGCGGCTGGGAACTTTAATCAATGCCAAACTGTCGGGGTCGCTCGTCGCGTGGTTCCATTGCGTTCATTGTTCCTTTTACATTTAATTTTATTTTCCCTCCCACACGTCACACAATGCAGAAGTGCATTCTGGACGATCGTAGCATCGAATCTCTCGTCAAATAGTTTTTTTGTTTTGTTCAGGTTTATTTTTATATTTCTTTTTACACATTTTTATAAACACGCAATCAAGACTAAGGGCACAATTTTGCACTTTTATGTTCCGTGTTAGTTTTCATTGTGTGCCAATATATATATTTTGTTTTGTTTTGTTTTTACTAAATACAACCAATTCTTTTTTACAGTTGGGTTGGTGTCATCATATTTTGTCATATTTGCAGTTTTTTCTTCCAACGTACATTTCACAAGAATACTTTCACTCACAGCAAGCAGCTCACAAGTGATTCTAGGCCACTGTGATCGTCCTCATTCAGGCCTTTAATCCATCATTTCACGAGGAGAAAAAAAGGGTTTTTATACATCGGATCGGTTTTCCATTTATTGCCAGTCCTGCTTCACCTTAATGCATCTGAGCGTGCGGTGGGTTCACGTGGCGCCTGGTAGAAATAATGTGTGTGTGTGTGTTCTCACTGTTTACATTGGGGACAATGTATTTAACCGACGTACCCACCCCTGTGTTGGGACTGGACGGACCCTGATGCATGTATTCTGATTTAATATCGTTGCAGACGCCAAAGCTTCAATGCTTCTAATGTATTACCTGTCCAATATATTGTTTTGTCACTGAAAAATGTGGTGTGAAAGGTTTAAAATTAAGTACTGTAACGAGGTTGTTACTGGTGTCGGCCAGTAGGGGGCGGTGTTTCATTAGAGTTGACGGAAGGGTACATTCAGGTGGAAAGGTTTTAAGGTTCACACTGGAACTGGAGAGGTCCTGTTTGTTGATGATGTATATTTGGATTCAAGTTGAGATTTATTTGTCTTTGGTTGTTCTGACGTGAGTGAAATGTAAATATTGTAATGATGTCTCCATCTTCAGATGTTTTTTGCCTTCTTTTTTTAATGACTGAAAAACAAACCTGGCTTGAAGGCTCGGCATTTGCTACAGAAAGAAAAGGTTTATTTTAAAGATAAGAGTGAGAAGTTGAATCTATACGTGTTCATTGTGAGTTAGTTTTTATAACTCCCAAGTTATACGACACACAAAAAACTATGATGTGGGTGTTGTGGGGGACGTCGCGGTGAAGAGTTGCCGGGTTACGGTTGAGGATCGTCGTGACATTGGAGCGTTCTTGTGGTTCTCTGCGTGTTCCGTGTTTAATATTGGCTTACAGTGGCGAAGAGACGTCCATTCGATGTTTTAAGACGAGGTTAAGGGCTTCAAGGTTTTTGAATTCTTTGTCGAAAAAAAGTATGCGTTTGTCACACATCAGAATAAAGTCTAAATAAAAGTTTTTAAGTTCATTAACATTTTGTATGTCTGTCAAGAATGTACCTTTTGCTCCTCTGCTCACTGGCAGGCCCTGATACTGTTGCCCGCCATGCCGTGTGGCCGCCAGGTAGGAGGGCGCTG
Source organism: Coryphaenoides rupestris (assembly GCA_002895965.2). Lineage (NCBI taxonomy): Eukaryota > Metazoa > Chordata > Actinopteri > Gadiformes > Macrouridae > Coryphaenoides > Coryphaenoides rupestris. The sequence continues at coordinate 30,251 of PIJE02001493.1, read as the reverse complement.
TGTGTCCATTCTGATGTCTCCAGAGATGCATGTGTGAGCACCTCCACTAGCTTAGATCAGATGTGTATCAGGAGCAAGAAGGGGAAAAATTACAATAAAGAATTAACTTAATTTTGATCATTTCTTTGGTGAAGTGTTGTGTTTGCTTGTGTTGCCTCTCACACACAACACGCCGTTGAAACATGACCAGCGAGATCTAAGAGCGTCCATTAAATCTAGACTTATAACTCCAACAAAGACATATAAGACGCATTCACAGTAGAAAGCATGGTTATTATGGAGACGGTAGAAGACTTGGATGTGGGCTGCGTTCAACCAAATTGCTCAAATAAAAATAACATTTGATTGCACTTGTCAGATGTTCCTGTATTTTTACAGTAGAACAACAAAGTACAGACTAAAGTCACCGGAAATTATTCAATTAAGTCCCACTATTTAAAACCTCTATTTAAAAAGATATTGCTGTACGATGTTTCCTACTTGGCACTCCAAGGAGCCCTTCAGTAAATCTATAATGTGTTTACGACGTTCGAGTTCCCTTCTGTCCTAGTCTGCACAATGGATGCTTGTTATCTCCGTATATATATATATATATATATATATATATATATAGATGTAGCTGGCTTAAAACGCATCATTCAGTCAGTAATGGTCCCGTGCATATATACAGTATATATCTACAGTATATATATCTCGATATATATATACACATACAGTATGTCTCAGGGATTTTATTAAGATGCCCAGGACCATTACTGACTGAACAATGCGTTTTTTCCTCGAGCTCCATCCTTTCAAAGAGCCTGCAACGCCGTAAGACGCAGACTCCATTTTGGAGATGTGTGCTGAAAGAGACCATCGCTCAACACACCGGATGGTGGGGGGGGGGGGGGGGGGGGGGGGGGGGGGGGGGGTGGGGGTGAGGGTGCGGGTGAGAGAGGCCATTTTAGGAGCCTCCCACAACCTTAAAAGCCCCCTGCTACAGCCACTAAAGTTGGGGCCTGTGAGAGATTCGGTTCTGTACGCATAGTAATGGAATAACGCTTTTAAGTGCGGCGGCGAGATTTTACCATGCGAGTTGATGTGTTTTATTAAGAGGGAACGCTCGCAGGACACAGAAGATTCAACGTTTTTTTGGCTTAATTCTACGAGCTGTTCCCGAAAATGTGAAAACGATCTGGGTGTGTGATCCGAGTTCACGAATGTATACAAGTTTATACAATTAGCTAAACATATATAGTTGTATTTATTGTCTCATTAGCCCGTGAGGTAAGAATAGACAGAGAGTTGATGTAATTCAGAAACCCCTTCAAAAAGTTAGCCTTAAAAAAGTCCACCTCACCCATATTCTAACCAAAACCTACGTCGCATTCCTAAATTACTCCAAAATGACTCAAATCATTAAATAACGCTTCATTTTATGAATGGTTTGTGTGACATGGAGGTTGTGTTCGCGATGGTAATGTGGGGCAAGTGGAATGCTGGAACGGCGGCGTGTGATTGGTGCTGCTGGTTGTCACGGCGAGGGAGGGGGCGGGGTCTCACAGGTCAGGCCTGCAGTCTGAGAGATGCATAATAAATTGGCAGCGCATGATGGAGGAGTTCCCAATCTCAGCTGCACTGTGTGTGTGTGTGTGTGTGTGTCTGTGTGTGTGTGTGTGTGTGTGTGTGTGTGTGTGTGTGTGTCCATGTCACAAGCTTGCGTCACGCATACACATTTTACATGCACACACACACACACACACACACACACACACACACACACAACTCTTCGTGCACGCCCTCCCCTAAGTGGATGATGATTCACATTTCGGGGGGGCGGGGCTTCAGCAGGTCAGGGGCGTCGCGGTACCCTGGCTTCTCGCGGACCCCCAACACCCCCCCACCCTCCCCCTTCCGCCCCAGCCTATGCACACTACACACTACACACTACACACTACACACTACAGCCCCTTACTGCCTTTATTCAGACACTAGGACACCCCCTGTACGCCCCCCCCCCCCCCCCCCCATCCCCCCCCCCCCCCCTCCTTCCCCACACACACACACACACACACACACACACACACACACACACACACACACACACAGCCCTCCCCTCCCTCCGTCCCGGGGCCCCGGACGGTTCCCAAAGCGCTCGGCATTCCTGGGGGCCACCAGAGAAGCTGCTTCAGGGGGGGGGGGTGGGGGGGGCGTGGGGGGGAGGCTCCTGGGTGGCCCCGTGTGCTGCCAGCACCAAGGGGAGGAAACAATGTCTTATTAATTGACTGGGCGTCTTGGGTGCAAAGTGCTGGAATTTGCTGAAGGAAAAAAAAAAAAAAAAAAGGGGGTGAGGGGGAGGAGGCAGGGGGGGAGGAGGAGGAGGAGGAGGAGGAGGATGAGGAGGGGTGAGGGTGGACGGTGCATGGGGTCCAGCACAGTGGAAATTCATTGACCTCTCTTACTTACAATTTATTTCACTTTGATTTACACGGAGGAGGGTGGAGGAGGGTGGAGGGTGTGTGGGTGAGGGTGCGGGGGAGAGAGAGAGAGAGGGTGGGAACAGCGTTGTAAAAGAGATGAACTATGGGGGGGGGGGGGGGACAACGAATAAAACACCTCACGGAGAACCGTACTAAAAGTCTGACTTCCGCTTTTCCGATTTTCTTCTCCGTTTTTTGATGTATTCATTTCTTTACAATATAGCTACGCTACGCTACTTGTATGTTACGTTATGTTACGATATGATACGTTGCGTTATGTTATATGTTATGTTATGTTATTTTATGTTATTTAGTTACCTTATGTTATTTTATGTTCTTTTACGTTATGTCCTCCATCAACCACGGCTGTGTTTGTGTGTTTTCTGTGTGCATGTCTGTATGTTAAACGTTCAATATGAGAGATTGTCCCTGAGTCCCACCCCCCTGGGATACAGCTGTGATGGATCGGGATAGGATGATGATGGTGCTGGTGGTGGTGGTGGTGATGTTGGGATGGTGGAACCCCCCCAGGTGTCCTCCACCCTAATCCTGTTACATCGCCCCCCCCCACCCCTTTGCACCCCCCATTAACACTGATGGAACTGGTATTGTTGCCCTGTGGTTGACACCACCACCACCACCACCACCACCACCATCATCGCAACCATCACCATCACCACCACCAGGGTCTGTCTGTCCTGTTGCAGAGTTCGCTTCCCACACACGCGCGCCACGCACACACACACACACACACACACACACACACACACACACCACACACACACACACACACACACACACACACACACACACACACACACACACACACACACACACACACACACGGGAGGGGGGTGGGGGGGGTCGGTAGCCATGGCGACTGTGGACTCCCACACCCTGCATGACACCGGGGGGGCGGTGGTGGTGGTGGTGGGGAATGCGGGGTGGTGGTGGTGGTTGGGTACCACGACTACGTATGTCGTCCTTCTCGTCGTAGGATTTGTCATTGCTGGTTCCCCTGCTGTGGATTAATGCTGCGTTCAAAATTCAAAATTTCTTCTAGGAAAACGTCAGCGTCAACTCAGAGCGTTCCCAGTCCGGATGTATGTATGATTCCTCCACCCCCAGCTCAAACCACAACACATGATGACATCTGACATCAGCATTGGACGCTGTGAGGAAAAACATTACAATATCATTCATATTTGTCATTCATTGATTCATACAATTAAGATTGTATGAATGTAAACACATTTGACATTTTATTTCACAGACCAAACCACAATACAGGAGTTGGTTAAACCCACACAATGAAACGTTAATGCTGTTTAGCTGTTTCATACTTACATTTGTAAGTGTGTTAGCCTGCTAATACGTTATACTATATACGCCAGAGAGAGAGAGAGAGAGAGAGAGAGAGAGAGAGTATGCCCCAGGTGTCCCGTGTGTGTGTGTGTGTGTGTGTGTGTGTGTGTGTGGAGGTAGAAGAGGATTATGGCCTTCCTTCCGTAAATATAACCCCATTAGCTCTAGACTAATGTGAAATATTGATTGTGTATCGCTATTGCTGTCCCGATTATTATTATTCATTATTTTTTTTATTTTTATTAGTTTGCGATGCACAATAAAGTGGAAATCTGTGGGCGGTTCGATCCGATGCACTTACAGACAAAGAGACATAAAGGAAGAGAGAGAGAGAGAGAGAGAGAGAGAGAGAGAGAGAGAGAGAGAGAGAGATGGAGTGTGTTGTGTCGATTAATCAAGAGAGAGCTTGTTAGAGAAATAGTGAGCAAGAGTGGTCAGACAGAGTGAGCGAGAGAATGAAAAAGAGAGAGAGAGAGAGCGAGCGAGAGAAAGAGTGTGTGTGTGTGTGTGTGTGTGTCGGTTAGAGTGATCGAAAGGGAGAGAGAGAGAGAGAGAGAGAGGACACGAGGACAGGGTTTTGTCCTCATTTGTCCGTTCTCAGTGTGTGTGTGTGTGTGTGTGTTTTCCAGGTGACCCCCCCCCCCCCCACCTCCTCCCCACGATGCATCCATCATGTGGTGATCGAGGGGTGGGGGGGGGGGGGGCTGATTGAGCTGACCTTCAGGTCCGCCTGTCGACCCCAGGGCTTCCTGTCCTTTGTCGACCCCCCTCCTCCTCTTCCTCTTCTTCCTCCTCCTCCTCCTCCTCCTCCTCCTCCTCCAACAATCACACAGCCAAAGGGGGGGGGGGGGGGGGGTCCACACGGCCCGTCCTGGACTTTGGGGGGGGTCACTGGTAGTTGGAGTGTTGGGGTGTTCATGTAGGGAAGCAGAGAGAGCGAGAGACAGAGAGAGAGAAAGAGAGAGCGCAATAGACAGACAGAGTGAGAGAGAGAGAGAGAGAGAGAGAGAGAGAGAGAGAGAGAGAGAGAGAGAGAGAGTATCTCCTGTCACACACATTTTGAGCCCCCTGTGGGTTCTCAAGTGGGCGGTCCTCGGAAGCCAGGGAACCAATGAGAAGGAAGGGAAGAATGGAATGGTGGTCCTCAGTGTGTGTGTGTGTGTGTGTGTGTGTGTGTGTGTGTGTGTGTGTGTGTGTGTGTGTGTGTGTGTGTGTGTGTGTGTGTGTGTGTGTGTGTGTGTGTGTCTGTGTGTGTGTCTGTGTGTGTGTGTGTGTGTGTGTGTGTGTCTGTGTGTGTGTGTCTGTGTGTGTGTGTGTGTGTGTGTGTGTGTCTGTGTGTGTGTGTGTGTGTGTGTGTGTGTGTGTGTGTGTGTGTGTGTGTGTGTGTGTGTGTGTGTGTGTGTGTGTGTGTGTGTCTCCAGGAGAATGGCCACTCTAGCGGTTTGTAAAGGGCGGCAGCAGTTGAATGGAGGTCTTTGTGAGCCTCTCATTAGCAGGTTGAACCCTGGGCCTGACTTGATCAGATCAGCGGGGTACTGGCCCGGTACCTTGGGGGTGATACCCTGGGAGAGGGGAGGGGAGAGGGGGGAGAGGGGGGAGAGAGGGACTCGTACCCTGGTACCTGGGGGTGATACGCTGGGATGGGGGAGAGGGGAGAGGAGGGGAGGAAGAGGAGGAAGAGGAGAAAGAGGAGAGTAGAGAGGGGCTTGTACCCTGGTACCTGAGGTTGACAGGTGCTTGTGGGTGAAAGTGGAGGTGGGTTAGGGGTGGGTGGTACCCAGAGAGAGAGAGAGAGAGAGAGAGAGAGAGAGAGAGAGAGAGAGAGAGAGAGAGAGAGAGACAACACAACAACATGATAAGGAGGGATGTGTAATGATTAAGGTTTTGTTTGCCAGAGTTTAACTAGCTCACGGTCTCATACACATCCATACACACTCCACAAACATACACGAATGCACCGTGATACACACACACACACACACACACACACCACACACACACACACACACACACACACACACACACACACACCTATAAATACAAGTGGATGTAAAACAATGTATTAAACACTGTATTTATACAATGCAGTGTTAATACGTCGCAATGTGTAGTGTTACGAGTGTGTACTTGTGTGCGCGTGTGTGTGTGTGTGTTTGCATGTGTGTGTGTGTGTGATTGCGAGTTCAAACTCTCAGCAGATCCACAGAGCTTCGCCACTAGTCTGAAGTGCTCACCAGTTACCATGACGATACTTGTGGCTTGGAACAATGTGTGTGTGTGTGTGTGTGTGTGTGTGTGCGTGTGTGTGTGTAGCGTTGTCCTTTAGCTGAGGCCATGACTTCAACATGGCCGCCTTTAACATCACAAGAGCGTCTACATTAGAACATGTTTTTTATAGTTTGTATCGTGAATGTAATTCTGCGAGTAGTTCGTCTGTCTTCTGTTTGCTCCGTTGTCATTGATTACCACCAAACTGATCAAAACTAAACAACAAATCATGTGGTAGAAGACATGCGTTTCAACATACTGTACGTTTTCATATTCCAAACATTGTTTTTGAATACGAGCTAAAATTCTTGACTATATTTCTATATTTTTATATTAGGCTTAGACTTACTGTAAATGTGTACATTTGTTATTTTATTTCTATTATTCTATTGTTTATTTATCTGGTTTATTATTCTATTGCTATGCAACCTCTGGCACAAGAATTTCCTTCGGGATTAATAAAGTTCTATCTTATCTTATCTTAAATATCCAGCGACTGAGAGCATACTGTCTGCTAAAGGGATGCAAATCAATGACCTTTGCCCTCACACATGAGCTCGTAGCATTAGCCACCGCGCCTTAGCCATTAGCCACTAGCCACGCTAACGGTCTGTAACTGTTTTAGGCTCCACTATCACTATAGCTCAAAAGTATTGATCTGAAATAAATTGATCCAGCCATCGTCTCTCGTGGTGGTGGAGGTGGTGGTGGAGGTGGAGGTGGTGAGGTGGTGGTGGTGGAGGTGGATGTGGTGAAGGAGGTGGTTGTGGGGATGATAGTGGAGGTGATGATGGTGGAGGTGATGATGGAAGTGGTG
>PIJE02001493.1:15839-18339 GCA_002895965.2 Coryphaenoides rupestris | reverse complement strand
CCTCTTCACCACATCCACCCACCACCTCACCTCCACTCCCCTCCACCACCACGAAGAGCGATGGCTGGATCAATTTATTTCAGAGTCAATACTTTTGAGCTATAGTGATAGTGGAGCCTAAAACAGTTACAGACCGTTAGCGTGGCTAGTGGCTAATGGCTAAGGCGCGGTGGCTAATGCTACGAGCTCATGTGTGAGGGCAAAGGTCATTGATTTGCATCCCTTTAGCAGACAGTATGCCTCTCAGTCGCTGGATATTTAAATAAAGATAAGATAGAACTTTATAATCCCCGAAGGAAATTCTTGTGCCAAGTTGCCAATAGCAATAAATAAATAAACCAGAATAAATAAACAATAGAATAATAGAAATAAAATAACAAATGTACACATTTACAGTAAGTCTAAGCCTGAATATAAAAATATAGAAATATAGTCAAGAATTTTAGCTCGTATTCAAAAACAATGTTTGGAACATTAGCGATAATATGAAAACGCACAGTATGTTGAAACGCATGTCTTCACCACATGATTTGTTGTTTAGTTTTGATCAGTTTGGTGATAATCAATGACAACGGAGCAAACAGAAGACAGACGAACTACTCGCAGAATTACATTCACGATACAAACTATAAAAAAATGTTTCTAATGTAGACGCTCTTGTGATGTTAAAGGCGGCCATGTTGAAGTCATGCCCTCAGCTAAGGACAACCTAACACGCACACACAACACGCACACAACAAACACATCACAACAAAACACACACACACACACCACTTGTTCCAAGCCACAAAGTACTCCAATGGTAAACTGGGTGGAGCACTTCAGACTAGTGCCGAGCTCTTGTGGGATCTGCTGAGAAGTTTAACTCGCAACAACACACACACCCATCGCAAACACACACGCACACACACGCACACACCACACAACAGTTACACACTCTAAACACTACACACTTGCGACCGTATTAACACTGCATTTGTAAAAATACAGTGTTTAATACATTGCGTTTACATCCACTTTGTATTTATAAGGTGTGGTGTGGTGTGTGTGTGTGTTTGTTTATCACGGCAATCGTGTTGTGTGTGGAGTGTGTAGAAAGTGTATGAGACCGTGATGCTAGTTAAAACCCTGCTGCAAACAAAACCTTAATCCGTTTACACATCCCCTCGCTTATCATGTTTGTTTCTCTTCTTTCTCTCTCTTCTTTCTCTCTTCTCTCTCTCTCTCTCTCTCTGCTCTCTCTCTCTTCTCTTGCTCCTCTCTCGCTGCGGTACCACCCACCCCTAGCCCAAACCTCCACTTTCAAAACCTCACAAGCCACCCTGTCAACCTCAGTTGAAACCAGGGTACAGCCCCTCTCTACTTCTCCTCTTTTCTCTCTTCCTCCTCTTCCTCCGCCTCCTCTCCCCTCTCCCATCCAGCGTATCACCCAGGTTAACGGTAACGAGTCCCTCTTCTCCCCCCTCTCCCCCTCTCCCTCCCTCTCTCAGGTATCACCCCAAGGTTTACCGGCCAGTACCCCCTTCCCGCTGATCGATCAAGTCAGGGCCAGGGTTCAACCTGCTAAATAGAAGGCCTCACAAAGACCTCCATTCAACTGCTGCCGCCTTTTTTTAACAAAACCGCTAAGAGTGGGCCATTCCTCCCTGGAGACACACAACACACGACAACAATACACACACACACACAATGCACACACACAACACACGCTGAACCCGGCCTCAACACAACACACACACACAGACACACCACCACAACACACACACACACAAAACACCACACAACACGTCGCACCAACACACACCACACAACACACACCACACACACACACACACACACACACACACACTGTGACACAACACGCACACGCACCACACACCGTACACATCACAGCACGACAACAGACCAACACACACACACACACAGACACGCACACACAACACATCACACCAGCACACACTCACACCACAGACACACCACACACACACGAGCACACACACACACACACTGGAGGACCACATTTCCCATTCTTCTTCCTTCTCATTTGGTTCCCTGGCCTTCCGAGACCGGCCCCTTGAGAAACCCACAGGGCTCAAATGTGTTGTGGGAAACCGAGATACTCCTTCTTCACTCTCCCTTCTTCTCTCTCTTTCTCTGGTCTCTCCTCTCATTCTCTCTCTCTTCTCACTCTGATCTGTCTATTGCGCCTTCTCTCTTTCCTCTCTTCTCTGTCTCTTCGCTCTCTTTGGCTTCCCCACATGAACACCCCATACATCCAAACTACCTGACTCCCAAAGTCCAGGACGGTGCCGTGTGGACCCCCGCCCCCCCCCCCCCTTTGGGCTTGTGTGATTTGTTGGAGGAGGAAGGAGGAGGAAGGAGGAGAAGGAGGAGAGGAAGAGGAAGAGGAGGGAGGGGGGTCGAGACAAAGGAAACAGGAAAGCCCTGGGGTTCGACAGGCCGGACCTGAGGGTCGCTCATCCAGCCCTCCCCCCCTCCC
>PIJE02001493.1:12500-15814 GCA_002895965.2 Coryphaenoides rupestris | reverse complement strand
GAGTCATGGAGTTAGCTGACGTTTTTATCCAAAGCAAGACTGAGTGTATTCACATGATTTAGGAGCCGATATGGATAAGAATTAACCTTGTCTTTCTCTATCCGCATTAAAGATTTAGTGTGAAAAACTTCTCTGGAGCACAGTTCAGCACAAACACTAAATCTTACACTAAATCTCAACTCCGTCATTTGACGTGTGCCCTCCTTAATACCCACAATGCAGCACGGTAAAATAATTTCAGCATCGTCTATATCCCACGATGCATCGCGGTTTTAACTGTCATCAGATTCAGCCAATAGCGACGGTCGATGGACGACACGGTTGGGGGAGGTTGGGGGATCGAACCCGGTACTGGCCGGTCGCCCGGACACATGACCTCACCCAACCCACGCCAACAACACTCGACGCTGCTGCGCTCGTCTCACTCCCCGCGTCTCACTCTCTGAACTCACTCTCTGAACACACTCCCTGTTTCTCACTCTCTGAACACACTCTCTGAACACACTCCCTGTTTCTCACTCTCTGAACTCACTCTCTGTGTCTCACTCTCTGAACTCACTCTCTGAACTCACTCTCGGGGCCGGGGGCCGGGGGCCAGGCTCCATCCGACCAGGTCTGTGTTCCTGTCTCCTGTTCTTCCTCGTTGTCGTGGAAACGAAACGTTGTACGCAACACTCGAGATGTCAAATAATGAACAACAAACAAACAAACAGACGACATCCGAAACCAGACGAAATCTGCCTGACAAATCCAAGATGGCCGAGTCTCCCGCTCACGTCGGTGATTTCTGCGCTGCGCCGCTGTCACAGCAAACGGCGTCGCGGCTCAGAGCTTCGGCGATGCTCTTCGCGGCGGCGGGGATCTGCATGGGCCCCCCCGCGGACGCCAGGGTGCTCGTCTGAGGGGCCACACTTCACCTCCCTCCTCCTCCTCCTCCTCCACCACCACCCTCCTCCTCCTCCTCCTCCTCCTCTCTCTCTCCTCCTCCTCCTCTCTCTCTCCTCGTCCTCCTCTCTCTCTCCTCCTCCTCTCTCTCTCCTCGTCCTCCTCTCTCTCTCCTCCTCCTCTCTCTCTCCTCCTCCTCTCTCTCTCCTCGTCCTCCTCTCTCTCTCCTCCTCCTCTCTCTCTCCTCCTCCTCCTCCTCTCTCTCTCCTCCTCCTCTCTCTCTCCTCGTCCTCCTCTCTCTCTCGTCCTCCTCTCTCCTCTCCTCCTCCTCTCTCTCTCCTCGTCCTCCTCTCTCTCTCCTCCTCCTCTCTCTCTCCTCCTCCTCCTCTCTCTCCTCCTCCTCTCCCTCTCCTCCTCCTCCTCCTCTCTCTCGGCGTGGAGGAGGCGTGGAGGAGGAGAGTGCCCGGAGAGAGTCATGGGGCAGCCCATGGGAACCTGGGTGCCCCCCCCCAATGTGCTAACGCTAGTGCTAAGGATGCTAATGCTAACACAGCGTGGCAACACAGTCCTCTGGGTACACACACACACACACACACACACATACATTTACATTTAGGGCATTTGACGCTTTTATCCAAAGTGACTTACAAAGAGTACATGTGTTGAAGGAGAGACAGCAATATATCACTGTGGTACATAAAGATAAGAATAGAGCAGGTCTCAAGCATTCATAGTTACAAGGTTAATGGAACGAGTTTCATAATTGCTAGGTTGCCTGCATAATAGCTGAGATAAGAGCAGACGTACCATTCTGAGTGCATTACCAACATCTAAGAACATACAATATGCTAAACAATGCTAAGTACTATTAATAATGCCAAGACGTACAAACATGCAATTTAATGCGAGGGATTCGCCAGATGAAGGCGGACGGTGGGGGGGTTATGCAGAGTCCAGGTGAACTCTGAACAGGTGGGTCACACACACACGTGCACACACACACACACACACACACACACACACATGCACACACACAAGCACACACACGCATGAACGCAAACACACGTGCGCGCACACACACACACACACACACTGCACACAGCCCACGCAGAAACGTTTATCATCCACACACACACACACACACACACACACACACATGCACACACACACACGTGCACACACACACACACACACACACACACACGTGCACACACACACACACACACACACGTGCACACACACACGTGCACACACACACACACACACACACACGCGCACACACACACGTGCACGCACACACACACACACACACACACACACACACACACACACACACACACAACAAAGGTCACCTCTTTATGCTTTTCTCCACCTCCTCGCCTCCAAGACGAGGACAAGGTCCGCGCGTATGCGGCCGTGACCTCTGACCTCCCCCCTTTCGACAAGCCAAACAAACATGTCCGCCTGTACCTCTTCTGTATGGTGATGACATTCGCCACCTGAGATCGCCGGTGAAGAATCGGGAATAATATTTATGTTTGTGCTCAAAGAGAGACAGCGAGCATCTAATGGGTACACAAAGTGTGGGACTCTTGTCCACATCTTTTGTAACATATCTACGACATAATATTCTTTGAAAAACATACATGTTACGTATATTTAATATTTCTAGTGTAGTGTACTTGAATAAAGACCCAACTTTGCTAGATCTCATTGTCCAGAATGACCCGGTGTGATTCTGTCACGAACACACAAAAAACCCACAAAAATTTGACTGAATTTGAGCTCCCTCGTCCGTTGTGTAAAAGTACAACGGAATGCTTACTCCTCTTTCACTCCTGAAGTATTCTTGTAAACAAATACTGAACCACTCTAAACAATGAGTAATAGTACCGAGTAAGTACAGGAAAAAGTACAGTCAAACGTTTTCTTCTGAACAGTATTCTTAACATTTCACATCCTCATGTTCAACTTCTTCTTCTTAGGCTCTCTCTCTCTCTCTCTCTCTCTCTCTCTCTCTCTCTCTCTCTCTCTCGGCTGCTGTCTTCCCTCTAAACGTTCAGTTTCGTAAAAGAAAAAAATACAACATAAAACTCCTCAGCATCCATTTTGTTGCCTCGTACGCTTCGGATGCGTTCTTCTTGTTATTAGCGCGCTAACTTGCCGTCGTCTCCGGGCGGATTCTCGGATGTCTTGATTGTGATTCGTGAGTTCTGATGTGCGACGAGGAAGACAGTGTGTGTGTGTGTGTGTGTGTGTGTGTGTGTGCATGTGTGTGTGTGTGCGTGTGTGTGTGTGTGTGTGTGTGTGTGTGGGGGTGGGGTGGGGGTGCTGGGGGGGTAGGTGTTTGCGGTGGAAACAGACAATACAATTAAATGATTAATGCGCCGCATGGCCCGCGACAATTAAAACTATTATAGAAATTAAAA
>PIJE02001492.1:92111-126602 GCA_002895965.2 Coryphaenoides rupestris | reverse complement strand
AAAAAGAGAGATGTGGCACTAAGCGCCAACTGCTCGACTGTGTTGGAGTGTGGACCAGAGTTCTGTATTCACATAATGTTGAAAGGTAATGTAGAAGAGGTATTGCACATGACATTAAGAATATTGCACACGATGATGAGAGGAGATGAGAGGTAGTATTGCAGGTAATATTTAGAGATAACATATTCATAATATTAATATTATTATAATAATAATAATAATAATAATAATAATAATAATAATAATAATAATATATAGCACATGATATTGAGAGTATTGCACATGATAGTAATATTAATATTGCACGTAATACTGAGAAAAATGCACATGATGTTGAAAGGTAATACAAATACCTTTATGGGTGTCCTGGAAGCTATTATAATAATTATTATTATTATTGATATTTAAGTGGGGAAAAGGGAAGCAGTCAGATCAGTAGACTATAGTAGAATATAAATAGCAGGTTAGGGTTAGGTTTAGGGGTTAGGGTTAGGGTTAGGGTTAGGGGGGCTGACCGAGGCGTGTGACTGGTGGTGGTCCAGGCGCCTGGCCCCACCAGAGAGTTGGTGCTGCTCCAGTCGACTCCTGATTCCTAATGCCGTGAAGAACACACAATAGAAAGGTCGAACAATGATCGAACAATGACAACTAGACCGTTTGCATAAAAGTCACTGAACATTCTTTGAGTCTTTCCCCTCTCTAGCACAAGAACAGCTTCTTACCCCCAACGTCAACTGGCCTCCTTAACAAGACCCGGGACCCCCCACTGCTCCCCAACGACTCCCACCCCCTATGGACACTATACTACACTTTATATTAACCTTTAACCCCACTGACTCCCACCCCCCATGGACACTATTGTGTTACATTAACGCACATCTATTCCTTAAATTGCACTTTTTAATTGCTTATTATTATTCTATTATTATTTTATATATATTGTTCTGCAGGCTCAAATAGAACGAGATATAATATTATTAGTAATATTAGTAACGTTCTGCTCCAACTGGTACCATTTCTTTAAGTTTATTATAAGATTTAGACCATCATTTATTAATTGTTGGTGTGTGTGATGTGTTAATTGTTTCATGGTTGAGTTTATTAAAATTTGTTATTTTGCCCCAAGCCTCAATGCAGTGATTGGCCATTTAAATGTTTAAAGCCATCGAGGGCTGCCTGGTGATGGTGGCCAGCCCCTAATTACGTTAATTCAAGTCAAGTAAACCAGGATTTCTACAGTCATATCTTTTATAGCCCCGGCTACATATATATTTTTGCTTCTTTTTTTTTGTTCTTACTCTGTATTATGTTCAATGTTCAATGTTGGGCACCGATTGCACAAAAGCACATTCCTTGTTTGCAAAAAATAAGGCAAGAAAGCTGATTCTGATTCTGAAGTGTGAATTGTGTTGGATCATAATCATTAGGCTGACATCATCTCCCTATTATTATTATTATTATTATTACTATTATAACTGAATGTATCAACGAAACAACAGGCAAGCCAATAAGCATAACATCAACACAAGACAACACAAGACACACAACTTTGTCCCAACTCCCAAGAGAATCACAGGATGGTGTAATATAGCAGTAGACCTCAAGCAGGCCACTAGACGTCGCTCTTGTACCGTCGCGTTGCATGGATCCACTCCCACCGTCACGCAGGTCGGGAACCATGAGGCCGCGGGGCCCAACTCAGAGAGACAGAGAGGGTGATGTGGAGGTTTTATTACAACACACTGCTCAATTTTTAGTTTTAATTATTTTATTAATTATTTCAACAACAATAATAATAATAATAATAATTGAATTCAATAATTCAATAATTGAACGTGGGCCTATTAGTCTAAACATTCAGCCTATTGAATGTTTTATGGAGGCTACAATTAACTGGAATTATAAAATAAATAACCAGATCTCATCTAGTTTCCAACTCACCATGATAGACTTGAGACATGAACACGCCAAGCAGGCCTATCATCGTCAAAAGACGCAAATCCATCTTCCAGTTAATGTTAATTATGTATTTTCTTTATGACCTGTGCGGTGTTGGTGGTTAAATGAGGCGCTTGTTTACCTCCAGGCAACACACGCGTTTTTATTTGAAAATTAGTTCTGCGCGATTCTTATTGGTTGAGCTTTCATTGGGTGACATTTGATTGGTTGAACACAATTAATGCCCACCTCATCAGTGAAAGACGACTCAGAAATTCACATATTCACATAAGTATGGCATAAATAAGTCTTTACTTTCTCATGAAAATAAAAAATTCAGTATCAAATCAGTCTACATCCAGTGAAGCTTTGATTAGAATCCAAAAAGTTGACACTTACATAATAAAATACACATATAAAAGTACACACGTGTCATGATCGTCAAGCAGTTTGACAAGTTTTACGATGAAACCAAAAATATACAACAGATGACAAATTGATAGATGGCAAAAAAAATAATCACATACTGTAGATAATTTAAGATATACACAACTCGCATAGTTTAGTGCCTTCATGTCCCCCATATGAGGTTTCCTATGTTTTATTCAACTCTTGCCTAAAAGATACCAGGGTGACAATCAACAGACAAGTCTCCTCTGAGATGAAGCTTTGCAGGAACCCTGGAGGGGCAATTTGTAAAAATAGCTCCAACAATCGATTACCTCGGTGACAGCGATAATATCTGTGCGATTAAAGATCAATGGGAAATCGTGGGACATTTTCCATCCCAGTCGTTGGCTCCCACACATCAACCAATGGGCTGGTCTCACCATGCTCAACCTAAGACGTTTATTTATTTATGTATTCTTTTTGTCGTCTTCCGACCGATCAATCAATCAATAATAAATCAACAATCAAGTGTGGTCAGGGCACGTTTCACTGGAGGGCTGTAAGTGCTGGACATAGACTATAAATGTAAAAAATAAACCAAAACTTTTGCCCTCCTCCAACGAATCCCGCCCAGAATTATTATTAACAGCACCGTGGGCGTGTCCGTCCACCCCACAAACTCTCCACCCAATACCCGCCTGTCAATCGGTGGTTGTCGAGGTATGTAGAGGACAAACAAACCAGCAGCCATGGTTTGGGTTGAGACGGAGGGAGGAAGGCCACCCCCCACTACCCCACCCCATGCCCATGTAAGGGCCTATTCCCAAGCGTGGGAATGGATAGGCAAGGACAGGTCTCCGTTATGACAGCCATCACAGATTCCCCCCGCCCCTCCCCATTAATCCCATTAAACCCATTCCGCGTGATACTGCTTAGTTAAGGAATGCGTGTATGTATGTATGTATGGTTGGTCGGCACCACCAGTGGAAAACTTTATAGCTGTATATCAAAAACTTTCCGGCCGTGGATACCGATCTTACTTTATTGGATTCGGTAACCGGCCGATATATTCATTAATTCTCTCTCTGATTAAATAGTCTGATTCGAGTCATCAACGGGCAGTTTTGTTGTTGTTGTTGTTGTTGTTGTTGTTGTCGTTGTCGACATTGTCCACGCACAGCTATATGAACTCAGACGAAATGATGCTGCATTGCGCTTTCTTCTTGGACGACAGCTTCGAGGAGGTGGTGGTGGTGGCGGCGGTGGTGGTGGTGGTGGCGGATGCGGCGACGGGCGTGAGCGTGACGCTGTAGAGGTTGGTGACGAAGGCCTCCCAGCCTCGACGGAACGCTCGGTCCAGCGCCTAGCAACAGGGAGTGAGCGTGAGAGAGAGAGAGAGAGAAAGAGAGCGAGAGAGAAAGAGAGAGAGAGAGGGAGAGGGAGAGAGAGAGAGGGGTGGATAAGTCAATGACGACAGCAAACCAACCAACAGTCCAGTTCAGTCCAGGCCACGTGCACAAAAACACAGTCAGCGTCCAGCTCCTGGGTTAAAGAGTAACCAAACCGAAAGCCCATTAGGCTATGGAATAGCGCTTTGTTGATTGGTCCAGATCGGCGCCAGGCGATGTCACGATTGGAATCTAAACAAGGGTCAATTGCGATGACCTATGCCCAACGACGACGTGTAGACGTTGTCGGGCACAACTAGCAACGAGCTACATGTTTTCCCGCCATGAAAACGGTTGCTGTGGTGGACGGGGGGCTGTAAGCTCTAAAGGCTCTGATGTGTTGGTGTTTGTTGTTGTGGTTACATAACCGGTGGTTGCATGCGTGCGAGGCTACGCTAAGCTAAACTAAACTAAGCTAAGCTGAGCTACATGAGAGTGTTGTGACACCGCGAGACACAAACATGTCTGGAGAAGAAGAGAAGAGAAGAGAAGAGAACACACACACACACGGCAACATCTTCACACCACCACACACAACCTGGACAAAGACAAGGAGGTGAAAAAAAATTTCCTCCTACAGCGTAACTTCCTGCTCCGTAATCTCATCGGCGCTTAAGGAGCTAAGCTGAGTCGCGGCCGAGGAGGAATGCCGGGCAGGAAAGGCGGAGCTTGATTGGTTAACAGGGCTGGAATGGAATGCTTACGGTGTGGACTTAGCAGGGGCCGGGGGGCCGGGGGGGGCAGGCGGGGCCACACGTTGATAAGGGACAGCAGGGTGGAACGCATACCTGGACGGAAACGTGTCCGTCGCGCTAAAAGACAGTGCTAAAAGCGAACACGAAAGGGAAATACGTCAATCTGTCGCCAGGGCGATAGATAAGCAACAGGGGTGAAGTCCCGGACACGTTTTGTGTTTTTTTTCGGCCTACTGGTTTTTCAGTTATTTCCCACGATGCATTGGGTTTAGGTGGTTTAGGTGTACGGCTGTTTTTTGTGGTTATTTGTATTTGTTTCCCGCCGTTGATGTAACCGCCCTCAAAAAAACATCACTCACTAACTCCATGACAAAAAAGTATACTTTACGAATACAAAGTAAAATGTTACCGGTTAATACAACCTGGTGTGGAAATGTGCCAAGATGCCGTGAAATGTGTGAATTCAAATTTAAGTTGAAACTGGTTTTTTTCGTTTGCAGATTTGGAAAAGCCCCCTTTTGGCAAAGCTTCTGTTTTGACAGACTGTTGTTTTAATTTGATGCATTTATTATTTTATTGCGCACAGCGTCAGGGTAGACACACTCCTATCGAGAGACGAGCCCACGAGCTGCTGCTGGTGACATGGAAAGTTGGACGCTGTACTTTGACCGCCTGTTATTAGGGTGTCATAAATGTTTCCATGGCGACTACAACGGCGTGCGGCGCGTCCTGCGGCGGTAACATTTGGATCTGTGGCGGAACGGTCAATTATGTAACTTCATGATAACTTCAGTGGCTTGAACACTGTGAACGTTCGGTGAACTTTGTGGCAGAGATTTTGTGTGAGTTGGAGGAGGCGTCTTTCTGCTTGTATGTCTAAGGATATAAAGAGGCGAATGTGTTATTTTGCACAATTATTACATTTGAGCGAGATTACGACTAAAGATACAGTACTTTCGTCTCTAGGGGTGTGAATCTTTCAGTATTTGACGATTTGATTCGATTTAGATCATTCGGGGGGGGGGTCACGATTCAATTCAAAACCGATTCTCGTTTCTCGATTCAGTGCATAGGGGGACTAACCTCCGGATCTACTACAGTCTGCTCTGAACTAAGAAAGGCGGTTGTGACAAATTATGTCACGAAAGCGGAATAAAGTGAAAGACAATATTATCTCGTTTTTATATTTAAAAAAACAGATTTTTGGAAGTTGTGAATCGATGCAAAATCATAGAAGATGAGAATCATTAAAGTGCTCATCTTGAAGATTTCCGTTTCGTGCTCGTTGGCGACTCCTATGGCGAAGATTTGTAATTGCTTCCAAACAGTGTCGCATAGGCGACGTCGGTCCGCTGGTGGTTGTTTAATGGCGGTCCCTGACTGTGCGCCGCATTTTAAATCTTGTGTCGGAAAGGCGGCTCGCCACCCAGTCCGTAATATCAAAAAACACTGCAAATGCAAGATCAGTGGACCATAGGCTCAGTCACCATTGTGTTAACTCGTTCGGTGATAGATTGTGACTTTACAGACATTTATTTACAGGAAAATCTTTCAGATGACCACAATATTTTTCCATCTCTCACCTTGCGGTAGTTCTTCACACTGTTCCTCTTCAAAGCCTTCATCCCTTCCTCCTGCTCCCTCCTCAGCCTCCTCTCCTCCTCTCCTTCCTCCTCTCCCCCCTGCCCCTCCTCCTCCTCCTCTCTCCCCCTCTTCTTGTCTCTGATCAGCACCTGGTCGTCTGCGTCCTCGCGGGCCGCGAAGTGGACCACCAGCGCGCCCGGCGTCGGCTCGCCGGCCGTGACCTCCGCGGAGGGGGTCACCGCCGCCTCCTCCTTGGCCCCGGGCGCGAGGCTCCCGTCCGGGGAGCCGGCGTTCGTCGTGGCGTCTCCCGTCTGCTGCTTTCTCCCGGAGCTCCTCGTGCTCCTCCTTCTCCACCGGCTGCTGCTCCTGCCCAGCTTGACGCGCAGGAGTGTCTCGCCGTCGTCGCCCTCGGTGGCGCCGTCGTCGTTGGCGTCAAAGCCGTCCCGCCCCACCGCCTTCGCCACCACCTCCTCCTCCGCCTCCTCCTCTCCCGCCACCGCCACCATGTCACTTGGAGGGACCCCATCAGGCTCCCCGAGGCGTCCGTAGAAGCCGCCCGATTTGTCGAGGAACTTGGGCGCCCGGAGGGAACTCCTCGTCGAACCTTTTCTGGAGCCCATGGTCATCTTGTCTTTTTTTTTATTATAAATTGAAATGATATTTTTGTAATATCAGCTCACTGATTTTCCGTAAAAAAAAAAATTGAGAGAGAGAGAGAGAGAGAGAGAGAGAGAGAGAGAGAGAGAGATGGGAAAGATTAGCCCGACTGTCGTTACACAAGCTCGAAAGATGGAATCAGGGTTTTGTTTTGGTTCAGTTCAGTCTCAGACACTTCTTGGCTCTACGCTATCTTCTCGACGTCGTCAAACAACGAGCCGAACAAGAAAAAACATGTCGTATGGATTCGACCTATAGGCACGGTGACGGTCTTGTGTGTGTGTGTGTACAGAGCGATGGAAAATGTATCTCTCACTTTGTACAGTCAGACACAAACACAGAGACTTTGGACCTTGAGATATCCTTTTGCACCGTCCCAAACAAAACAAACAAACAAAACCGAAGACCTTTATGTTGTTTACTGTGTCAACAGTCAGTCAGACGGTTTAAATAATATCGGAAAAAGAAGAATGATCCATACTAACAATATACAGTCACTGTCAACATCAAAAATCAAACCCCCCCCCCCCCCAGTAGAATTGCATGGCTCTTATCACAGTTACTTATGCAGGCAACTTAGCAATTCCGAAACGCGTTCTACAGTATTTGTCTCATAAATATGAATGCTCGAAACCTGCTTTATGTACCACAGTGATATATTGCTGTCTCCTTCAACAAATGTACTCTTTGTAAGTCGCTTTGGATGAAAGCGTCTGCCAAATGCCCTAAATGTAAATGTAAATGTAAATGTAGAATCACAATGAAATGTGAAACAAGGGCCCTGGTCTTTGGCTTTTAGCTCCGATAAAGTTATGTACCTTTGGACGGGGTCAAAGGTCAGAGGAGTCATTTGCAAACATCTATCATCGATCAGCTTCTTGAACAAACACCAACGGAGAGGTGACGGAATGCGGTGCTAAACCGATCTCAACGTCTGACGGATGCCTCTGTCTATCCCCCCCGGATAACCAAATGAAATAATACTGTACAATATATACATTTTAGACTTTTATCGCCGACTTATATCTATTATATGAGAGAATGTAGCGGTAGATGTTTTGAAAATTGAGCGTGTTTCTGTTGAATGAAACTTTGCATGTAAACGGTCTGAAAGAAATGTGTGGCCGTTGTTTGCCCAGGTTTCAACATACAGATTGCGTTTGGGTTCAGACGAGATCGTCCGAGTGGCGAATCTGACGTGAACCCGACGCCGGGAACAACAAGGAAAATCGTGACGGAAAACTCCGCAGACCCCTCAAAGTTGTTGTTGCTTTTTTTTCCCCCCTCGACGTTTTATCCGTTTCGAGATCATCACGCTTGTGTTAATGTTTAATAGCGCGACCCCATGGAAAGCAAACTGTGACACTAATTGGCTCGTTTGTCGGGCAACGCCGGATGTGTGAGGTAGGGCGACAGATGACCGATACACGAAAGTCAACAGAGTGGAAGAGTGGAAACACATTCCTGTTTTAAAGACTGTGGACCGAGTACGACTGAGTTCACCACGGCTTTGTAGAAAGCAACAAAGGATATCGTTTACTTCCCCCTGGTGACTAAGAACCCTCTGGAACACCATGTGATGGCTAAATATATCATTGATTGAGCCAAACGTATAAAACGATGCATTTTTATCATTGTTATTAACTCTGTTTGGTGCAGCCAAGCGCATAGTAAGATACGTTTACTAAATATTGTTTATCAATCTCCAATATCTCAAACAGCTTTTGAAGGACAGTCAAAATTGTACACATACATACATGCACATTTTAAAAGTGTAGCTTAATGTGTGCTTCATTTAGTTTCCATGAGTCACTAAAACCCATCTTAAGTTGTCCATTTTTATACAAATAAAAGTATTACAATTCTTAAAAATGAACATGGCAAGACCCCAACAATCACAAATAAAAAGAAACAAATAAAACCACAAGAAATACACACAATATGAAATAATAGGATTGTTGTTTACCTTATCTTGGTCCTCTTTGTGTGTGTGTGTGTGTGTGTGTGTGTGTGTGTGTGTGTTTCAGGTCTCCGGTGCTGGTGAGGTTGGTGCTTGCGGTGTGTGTGTCTGTCTGGTCACACGGTCCTCTGAGCGCCGAGGATAAGACTCTCTCCTCCTCCTCTCTCCTCTCTTCTCCTCCTCCTCCTCCTCCTCTCCACCGAGCCTGGACTGGCACCACCAGCCCTGTCGTCACGCACGCAAATTAACGCACACCTACACACATTCTCATCCTCTCTCTCTCTCTCTCTCTCCCCACCTCTCTCTCTCTAGCTCTCCGCCCCTTGTCCACACACACACACACACACACACACACACACACACGCACGGATGACATCAGCAATCAGTTCCAGATATAGTCTTCGGTGAATCAGCGCATGTTAAAGAAAAAGTACACATGCACACACACACAAAAGACACCCAGAGAAAACACACACACAACACACACACACACACACACACACACACACACACAAACGACACACAGACAGACACAAAGACATAAAAATGACACCCAAAAAAACACGCACACACACACAACAACACCCAGAGAACACACAGACACACACACACGCAGACACACACACACACATAAACTACCTGGTGGTGATGAGACATGATGAGACATGATGTCTCATCACCACCAGGTAGACAAGACATGACCTGATGGTGGTGAGACATGGTATTCTGATGTGAGAACCTCCGGTACAGAGACTCACTTCACGGCTGATAAGATTAAGTAACGTGTCAGTTATTGACAAGGCCTTCAAGTCAAGGTTCTTTCTTCTTTATTCTTGCTTGGCCCTAAATATTTGCGGTTTGCTTGAAGATGTGCTAAACTTGTTGTGGTGTGTTTGTGTGTATCTGGGAGAGTGGTGCATGTTAAAATGTCGTGTCAAGTTAATGTTTAGATTTCAAAGTTAATGTTTGGAGGGTTTCATGGTAACGTATGGAAGTTCATTAGAATGTCGAACTCGCGTCCGATATCGGAATCGATATTGGAAACAAGCAGCACGTTTTCACAACGTTAAAGAACATTTTGGACACTAACTTTATAGCAGACTATTGGACACTTTGTACTGTATACCGGCAAGTGACTATTATAGAATAATTCCCATATTATCATGATCTTATGATCTAAGACTAAGGCACACGTCAAATATTGGTTTGTTAATCCGTGTGACGTGGTATGGGCTAATCTCTTGGATAAAGAATTTCAACAGAGACTCTGTGTGTGTGTGTGTGTGTGTGTGTGTGTGAGGTGTGTGTGTTTGTGTGTCTTGGCCTTCTTGGGCCACCAGCATTACTATAAAAAACAATACAATCCATTCCTATTGTGGTCCCATTAGAAGCCTTTTCATAAGCATGCGCCATTCAACACCTTATCCCCACACCCCCCCCCGACCGACAGGTCGATAGCTCTCCTAGAGGATGTGGAGATGTTTAGCCTATCAATGTTCCCACTGTTTGAAAAGCAAACATGCCTTTGGAGTGGGTTCACGGTGGGGTGGGACAGGGTGTGTGTGTGTGTGTGCACACACGCCCCAAACATTTTTTGGGGGCCACCAAAAAATTACCATCAATACATTTGGGGAGCCAAAACAAAATTCCCCCCCAAAAAATGTACCCCAAAGAAAATGTGGGCAAAATAAATGTGCCCAAAAAATGTTTTTGTTTTTTTTAACGGAGCCCAGCTGTTGGAAGGTCCCACCCCCCGATGAGGTCACAATTAGGTCAATTTAAGACAGAGGTAACCCGCGGAAGACAAGGCCGTTAATTAGCATTCCTGTGGGATGTGATATGCATCTCTCTCAGGTGTTAGTTACAGGTAAGTTAAAACCAAAATAACAAAAAACCGAAAAAGAAAAAAAAGAGTAGAAGAAAAACAGGATAGTGAATCATGCGAGGGTGAATCACAACCGTTTTTGAAGAGTGAAAGCTCATGAGAGTGTGAAGGAGTTTTTAACCGCTTGTGCTACCAAACCCTGAACGCCTGAACCTGAAGTTGGGCTTTTGGCACCAAAACGTGCTTTGTGCGCCCGGGGGGGGGGGATCAGAACAACATGGCCGGTTTAACCCAATACTGTTCAACTGTTAGTTTAACAGTTTGAGCCTTTTGTATTTTTTGGTTTTTCTATGTGCCTTTTTTGTTTGTTTTTTGACACCAAGATAAGTGACCCAGACTTTATCGTTGTTAATCAAACAGGCTCACTTAGTGTGAATATACAGCATTCCTCCCCCACCCCGCCGCACCCACACAAACTAAAATTCAATTCAAATAATACAAAGAAATACAGAATAATAATAAAAAAAGGAAGTTTGCACAGTGAGGAGGCAGGTTTGACATTATGTTCGATTTTATTACTTCACAGTCGGGAGTCAAGGCGACCGACACACACGACACACTGGAGAGGAACACAGCCGTCATAAATACATTAACCACCCATTCTAACACCAACTCCTCCTCAGTACAGTACAGTACATATATATATATATACACACACATCTTACATTAGATTCAGATCTCTTACATTAGTTCCAGTCGAGCCCACCCACATGATTTAAAGGGCTCCCATTATACCACAAAAGTGTGATTCGCTATTCTGAGCGGTTGGAGAAGCTCCCCTCTCATGACATCACAAGTGGGAGTGTCCACTGTCGACCCGGACGTACGTATGACGACGTACGATAGATCCGCCCAGTGGACTGGAGCAACTGGTCGGCTGATCTAGTATCCAGCATACGACATCTGGGTGGACACTCCCACTTGTGATGTCATAAAAGGGGGGAGATTCTGAAACCGCTTGCAATTGTCTCATCAGACTCACACCTGGCGGTACAATAGGCGCCCTTTCAAACCCAGCACTTATAATATGTACATGCGTAACCGTTGTATAAAGTTCACGAGTTTGAGTGTGTCTGTAGACCTTTATAACACGGGTGTTATAACAGTAGGGGTGAACACAGGTATCTCTCATGATGTTGATTACAGGTGTTGGTGGCATGTTGAGTTTTAGCCCCTCCCATCATTCTGCACACCTCAGTGATAAACATCCATTCACTGATTTTAGTTTGATTTTAGTGTCGAGTTGAACTGTAACTATTCCCATCGAACCCAGGACCGGAATACATTAAAAACTGGGGTGGAGATACTTCCGTAAAAACAAATAAATAGATAGAAATACATATAAATAAAAATCTAATTAAAAAAATGCTTATAGTACAAAGACAATGTTGCCATGTAAACCCACCTTCACCCTCTGACATTCAGTGTTAACAGACAAAACAGCAAAGGTCAGACACTTCACACGGCACACACAACACTGTAACACACACACACGCGCGCACACACACACACACACTCAAGGCCCACACGGTAGGGTCCTTTTAAACATTCCTAACCATTCGCAGTCACATTTTCCATGTTTTGTTCAAATTGTACATCATATATACATCATATATATATACACACAATATGAGATATTCTAATCGTATACAACAGCAGAGAGCATCACGTGTTTGCATTGTACTTTATCATTTCTGTTAGTTGTTGTTGTCGTCATAGTGTTGCTGCGGTGTGTGTGACACAGTAGGTACAGCATTGTAGTGTGCGTGTGCGTGTGTGTGTGTGTGTGATCTTCACACCTCCACGGTGGTGTCAGAGCCCAGCCCCTGGGCCTGCAGCGCGTCCTCCCGCTTCATCTTGGGCTTCTCCGTCCTCGTGTGCCACACCAGCACCTGGAGGGAGGGAGAGAGGGAGGGAGGGAGGAGGGAGGGAGGTAGAGAGCGGGAGGGTGAGGGGAGAAGGGAGAGAGGGAGGGGAGAGAGAGGGAGGAGAAGGAGGGGAGAGACGGAGAGAGAGAGAGACAGAGGGAGGGAGGGGAGAGAGAGGGAGGAGAAGGAGGGGAGAGAGGGAGAGACGGAGGGGAGCGATAGGGAGGGAGGGATTGAGAGGGAGGGGGAGAGGGAGGAAGGGGAGAGAAAGGGAGGGAGGTGCGAGAGGGTGAGGGGAGAGAGGGAGGAGGAGAAGGGAGGGAGGGAAGGAGGGAGGGAAGGGAGAGAAAGGGAGGGAGGTGCGAGAGGGTGAGGGGAGAGAGGGAGGGACGGAGGGAGGGGAGAGAAAGGGAGGGAGGTGAGAGAGGGTGAGGGGAGAGAGGGAGGAGGAGGAGGGAAGGAGGGAAGGAGGGAGGGAGGTGAGAGAGGGAGGGGGAAGGGGGGGAGGGAGAGATAGAGAAACAATATGCATTAACAAGCTATACAGTAATTAGCAGCAATACATTCAACGTTTTCTAGTCTGCCATTTTAATTCGGTGAATCGTCACAAAAATGTGTACACACTTCTAAACCATCAGGTTCTATTCACAAAAACAGAAAATAAAATGTATAGAATTATCTTAAACCTTTATCCTAAACAAACATTAATATCACCAACTTTACCTTTTTTAGGTTGAACTTTTACTTTTAATGTTCTTTTTTATGTTTTACTTCGGCTTATGCTTCAAGAGTGAACATCTGACCATAAAGAAGATATGGCAACAGCCAATGACTGGGAACCAAGGGGCGTGGCCCAGCAATACCACCAGCCAATCACCAGCGAGTGACTCATTCGAAATGATGTCATCACTCCAGAGAGGCCCCTTACTTTGGTGCAGTTGTCTGCCTTGGGCTCCAGCTCCTCCATGGTGACCACGCCCTGGAGGAAGCTGCTCTCCAGGAAGCCCATTGGCGCGTTGCCATCGAAGCAGGCATCCTGATTGGCCAGCACCGACTTGAGGGAGACCGCGAAGCCGGCCATGTCCAATGGGAAGGGACGGCTGGGGCGCCAGCCGGTGTGGAAGCGCACGACCTGGGGAGTATCGCCGGGCAAAAACCAGATAGATTTATATTTTGAATGATCTACAACACACGTATATCAAGATTATTAACAATAATTCCAAACTACAAAATGTAGACCTATTTGCTGTGTTGACGGAATAAATGAATCCAACCTAAATAAATAGTAGTTGGGTTTAACCGGTCAAGGTTAGCTGCATTGATCAGGCTAATTCATTATCATATTGTAGTTATTTGAAAGTAATTTAAACAGTCCAAGTCCATTTTAGACCAGACTTTGGACACCTTGCACTGCAACCTGGTGGTACCATATGCGAGGGAAGTTCCTAGGAATTATTTGAATAATTTATTTTTTTCAAAGTCATCACTTCACACTGCGGGTTCAAATGAATCACACGTGATTCATACACAATACCACATCCTGAGTGAGGGATTGTGGAGCACATGTGTTGCCATCATACGTCGGGTCAGGTACCCTACTACCCACCTTGCCTCCCTCCACCACAGGCCTCTCGTATCGCATGCCTCCCACCAGCCCCACCGGCCACACTGACACCCGCTTGGTGCTCCGCATCTGGGGGGGGGGGGGGGGGGGGGGAGTGAAGATAATATAAGACACATAAAAAGTTATCGTATCGGACACGCACTCAGACTATGTAAAGTGCCCCAGCCGAGTGACATGAAAAGGGGGTGGTAGTAGCTCAGGAGGTAAGAGTGGTCTGGCAACAGGAAGTTTGCTGGTTCGATCAAAGTTACTTTGCATGGTTGGCACCGCCGTCGGTGTATGAATGGGTGAATGTGAGGCAACTGTAAAGCACTTTGAATAAAAGCAATATATAAATGCAATTCATTTACCATTTTACCATTTATGAAAATACTCTTTTGCAAAAGATGAATACACTGTCCTAAAGTAGACCTTTTTTATCTACATCGCATTCAAAACACATTCAAATCAGCATTTGCAATTCAACGCCATCTATGCAATATAACACGGTCAAGAAAATATTGAT
Organism: Coryphaenoides rupestris; assembly: GCA_002895965.2. NCBI lineage: Eukaryota > Metazoa > Chordata > Actinopteri > Gadiformes > Macrouridae > Coryphaenoides > Coryphaenoides rupestris. Next base: position 112,048 of record PIJE02001492.1, on the reverse strand, counting down.
CGGCTATTGAACGTCATCAGCAGGCAAGCGACTCCCTTGCTGCTGCGCTCTGGCGCCCCTCAGTGGACAGACGGGAGTAGTAGTACCTCCTCAAACAGCTGGAGGCCGTAGGTGTTGTCGTCGTCGGCGAAATAGACCACGCCTCGCTGGCCGTCGGCCCCCTGCTGGACCCGGCGGTCCTCGCGGAGCCACCGCAGGCCCTCGTTCCTCTGCTCCGCCCCCCGGGGCTTCAGCCAGCTGGGGTCACCCTGGGATGACAAAAAGAGATAAAAGATATAGACTTATAAGTGGATGTGGACGGCCACCATATTGTTTGCGCCCGCGTTAAATGGAAGATGAAGGGCTCTGTCTGGCAGGACTTCGGTAGGGTGTGCCACGTGTGTGCGTGTGCTACGTGTGTGTGTGTTTCTCCAAGCACTCACGTCCTGCAGTTTGCGCTCCTTGGGCGTGGGCGTGTGCAGGTGGGTGTAGGCCAGGCCGCTCCTGGCCAGCAGGCCGGCCACCAGGGGTGTCTTGTGGGGCGAGTCCTCCACCAGCAGCCAGTGGAGCTGGGGCACGTGGAGGAACGTCTGGGAGAGGCGGGTCAGCTCCGCCTTCTGCACAAACCTGGAGAGACAGTCAGAGAGAGAGGGAGAAAGAAGGGGTGGGGGGTGGAGAGACAGTCGGCGACAGTGAGAGAGAGAGGGAGGGGGGATGGAGAGACAGTCAGAGAAAGTGAGAGGCGGGGGGGGAAACAGTCAGGGAGAGAGGGGGGATGGAGAGACAGTCAGAGAGAGAGAGAGAGAGAGAGAGAGGGGCGGGGGGTGGAGAGACAGTCAGAGAGAGAGAGAGGGGGGGTGGAGAGAGTCAGAGAGAGAGGGGGGATAGAGAGACAGTCAGAGAGAGAGGGGGGTGGAGAGACAGTCAGAGAGGGAGAGAATGAGGGAGAAAGAAATTACCTTGATTGGTTAAAGTTGATGTCTTCATCAGCCAACATACGCGAGTCGTAACACACATCGTCAACAAGACAATCATTTCGTATTCACTTTCAAACCAGTTTCAGAAACGTGTTCTATTCAGTCAATATGACAGCAATTATGCGCTGAGCAATTATGAGTGCTATAATTAGTAGTAATTATGACTGAATGGAACATTGGATAAATGTACTTCTTGTATGTTGCTTTGGACGAAAGCATCTGCTGAATGCCCTAAATGTAAATATGACCAAATAATTAAAAGATGAATTTAAAGGAAGATAGGGAATATTACTACACCTTACATTAAGTATTAAATAGTTATAGTTAAATAATTATGTTGTTTTTCTCCTTTCTTTATCTCTTGCCCTCAGTCAAAGGTAAAGCCATCTGAATTCATTGAAGGCCTATGCATTTTTGGATGAAAATTGATCATTTAGATTAATCGATTAATTAATCAATAGATTTAATCTGGAGGAGGTGGGGGGGGGGGGGGTGGCGAAAGAGAGAGAGAGCGAGAGAGAGAGAGAGAGGCAGCACGTCTACCTCGTGTATGTCGGGGTGATGACAAAGATGGTGGTCAGGGTCGACTTGACCGCCTGACGGGGGGTCAAGTCCGCCTCCGCCTTCCTGGTCAGCTCCTGGAGGCGGTGCAGCTCCCCCCGCAGCCGAGAGATGGTGCGGTCCTTGGGCATGTCGTGCTCCGTGCAGTCACAACGTTGCCCTGTGGTAGGAGGAGACGACAACAACAACAACAACATCTATCCTGTTAAGATGTTGTGTAGGTCAGGGGGGCCAGATGCGGCCAGCGAGCTGATTCAATCCAGCACCGGGAGGCAATTTGATTAAATTGATTCTCGCTTTCTACTTCATTCTTGATTTCTTCACTTTATCCATAATTTCGGACCTCCAAATGAGTTTGAGACCCCCACCCACCCACCCCCTGGTTTAGGTGTTGAGGTGACCGGTCTGCTCACCCAGCTGCATCAGGGCGTAGATGAGACCCATGAGGGACACCATGAAGTACAGGACAAACACAGTCTTCAGCTTCAGCCTCATCCTGGTGGCCATGGGAGCCTGGATGGCCATGAAATCATGAGAGAGGTCATTATTATACAAGGCATTGGTCATGATTGTCAATAAATAGTCAATCAATGGGATAGGGAATAGGATGATGATAATTTGACAGCTCAAACAATCATGTCGTGCTTTGTAGAGGATGGTCAGCTGCTAGGATTGCTTGAACTTTGGTTAAGCTGACAGGCTGGCAATTGTAATAGTAAAATAGTAATTGTAAAATAGTAATATAATGTAAAACATGTGAACATAATCACTTACCGAAGCCAAATTAGTGTGGACGGGGCAAAAAAATGGTCAAGCTCTCTGGCAAATGGGAGCTTAATTGGCGTCAACGTTGAGAAGTGAACACACTGACATCGCATCGCAAGACGAGAAGCAGTAACGCCAGCACCAACAACTTCCGGTTGTGGTGCAACGCAAAAACAAAGCCGTACGAAGCGCCGCGCCGTGAGGATCATGGTTCCCGCCTGACTGACGTGTTACTCACAATATCTTCCCCCTCCCAAAATGAATGAAGTGCTGCTGGGACCTTATAGCACAGCAGGGGCGGCGCCAGGGATTTGGGGGCCCCAGTGGAAAAATAAAAACCATATACAGTACAGGAGGGCTAACCCACCACGGCCGAGCGAAAAGAAAGTTATTTATTTGACAAAAAAACTAATTTTAACATAATTGAGACCATCATTATATATATGGACCCATGTAATACTGTGATACTTTTACTATGTGGTTAAATGAGGTTTGCATGGAGTATCATACTTAAGAGAACATTATTTTCTTCATGTTTGTTTAAATAAGCTATTTATTATGTATAAGAGGGTGACAGGGGCCCTCCAGTATATTTTGCTTTATTCTTTTTGATACAAATTTCAGTCCATCAACCAATTTATTTTGCCAATTGTACTGTGGTTGTCTCACTAATTACTTAGAAGAAAAGAAATCCAAATAAAAACAATTTTTTTATTTGGGCGCCCTTTGGGCCCTGGGTAGTCAGTCCTACTTTTCCCCCCCACTCCGACGCCCGTGCCTTACATTATATGATTATACAAAATGTTTTTCATTATAAAATATTAAATCTGTGGAAAAGGGTTCCTCACGTCTATACCTTTAAAAAAAGAAAAACATGAATTCTAGTACTTGAAGATGAGGCGTACACATAGAAGTGAAACAACTTTCCTTTATTTGTAACATACAAATAAACACTGACAAGGCCAAAACGACACATTTTCCCTTTCATTGTCGGATAACCACAAGACTAGAACACTTTTTTTCAAACAATGAGGTTTTTCTTTTTAAATGTCATTTTTAGAAAAAACAAGTGTTTACCTGTAAAAGGCCAAATCAAAACTTAAAAATGGACCTGGAACAGCTTATATATACACACACACGCGCACACACACACACACACGCACGCACACACACACACAAAGACGAGATAACTGGGTAAGAAAGGTTGAGGTGGCAGGAAAGAGGGTTGGAAATTAAAAAATAATTCGGCTTGATGTACAACCGTTTGTACAATGTACATTTTTTTATCCCCCTCCATAAAAAGTGTGCAGCGTTTAAAAACAACCCGGTCAATTTCCACTGAGAAGTGAAAAAATCTGAAAAAAAAAAAAATCCCAGTCAATAGTTCGATGCTCGGTTTTGCATTTACATGTTGTGTTGTTCAGAGTGACGTCTGATGACTTAATGATACCAGCATGCACAAGCATTAGCAGCCCACTCCACACCAGTCAGTGAAATATGGCCCCGCACCCTTTCTGTCCCCATGCCAGGGATATGAAGAGGTAAAAACACTACTTTGTCCAAAAAATATGAACGTAACGGTATCACAATATAGTTTGATGCATGGGTATGCATGATGAGACACTGGCTGACGAATACCAAACAAAGTCAGTTATCGTCGCGCAAGATTAACTGACCGCAGCAACGTTTAGGAGACGTACGCCACAAGAAATGACCTCTACTGAAGGGAAACGTGTTGATGTAAACTGACGTACAGGGCATCCCGTCGAATGTGACTCCAGAGCTGATGTAAGCTAGCTTGATTTCTTTTCTTTTTTTTTAACGGACAAAACGTGGTCATCACATCCGAGGAGCTTTGTTACTGTTTGAATAACCTGAGTGTGAGAGAAAGAGAGATTGAGACTCCGCCAGTGAATAAGCTGTCACTATATACACGCATATAACAATGTCATGATCTAGTCTAGAGCAAATTGCCACAAGGGAAAAGTGTTTACACAGGTTTGTTTGTTTGTGTGTGTGGTTTCTTTTGTGCCCCTTTCCAGAATTCATCAAGAATCTACATCCAACGCCACGATATGATATTAACCTCTCGTGTTGCTGTCCATTATAACAACGTTTCAACTGAATCTCTGTTAACTATTATCATCATCCACTTGGCTGAGTTGGGGAAACTACAAAATAAAATGTCAACGTTACAACTCATTCACCGTTAAAGAAAAACTCATTTTCAGGATTACGGTTTCTTACAAAAATAGTTCTACTTTACAGTACTAGCCAATGGTGTGTAGTAGTAGTAGTAGTCGTAGTACCTCTGTTCGCTAAAAGACTACAAAAATTAGTCCTTTCCACCAACTGTCAGCTACCCTTTCGACAAGCCGGGCCACCATTCTAGGGTGAAAGGTCACGGGATACTAACCAAAGAAAGGGGATTCGAACATAGCCCCACTGTTCTTTTCTTAAAACACGGGTTTGAGAAACAAAACCAGACAGACCACAACACCTTGGATCATCGGTTACTGAAAAAACGGAAATCAATCCCTCCAAGATACTTCCATCTCGACATGTATTCACTTAGAAAATGTGTCCTTGAAATATAAAAAGGTGGAGGAGACATTACTGTGAGAAACGTCCAACTATCGGATACCCCCAGAGAGGCCTTGACCAAACACACTTAAACGTAAACCCCGGTGAAGACAATGAGGTCTCTTTAAATTATAAATGATGTAGGATTATGATGTAGGAAACATTTCCTCAAACTTTTGTCATGCAAGCTCTTCGATAAGCATGTTGGGCAGGTCAGGGAGGAGGGGCCTAACTGAACGGAGAGAGAGAGAGAGAGAGAAGCGACCAGGAAATGAAGAGTCAATGTGTTGAAAGTCCCATGCACAGGAGCATTCACTACAAAAACGGAACACCAAGACGCCAAGGCAGTGTGACAGTGACCTAAACTTCCGAGGGGGGGGGGGGGGGGTTTAAAATCAATATGATTCACTTATGGGGATGATAACAGGGGCGGAAGGAGACAGGGTGGAAATGCAGGAAGAAGGAAAGAAATAAAAACAAAACACAAGTACATCTTGGTATGGAGAACAGGAACAAGAGAATTAAGGTCATGGCGGTCGTACGAATCTCGAGGAAAGAAGGGGAGAGGAAGAGGTGGAGGCGATCGCCAGAAACAACGTGACGTGATGCGATATGACGACTAAACACGGGACTCGAAACACGATCACAAAAAAACAAAACGAGATCCAACGTCTCGGACGTGAGCTCAGAGGTAGCGACTCCACAACAGTGGGGTGGGGTGGTGGTGGAGGGGGGGGGGATGAGAGACAGATGACAGTAATGTTGCACGGTTAGGAAAAGAAAGAAAAATGAAAACACAAATAAAATAATGAAAATCCCAGGAGTGGGGGGGATCTACACTCCATTGGTTTTAGGAAACCCTATGCAGATGATCTAGATACAGTGCAGAATACCAGGGGGGAGGGTTTGAAGAGGTGGAGGGAGTGGTGAGAGACATGGGTCTATGTATGGTGGGAGATGATAGGAGGAGGGAATCCCTGTTAAGTTTTGCCTTCCTAAGGACCTGGGCGGGGGCAGGGGCGGACTACAAACAGCCAGATTTGGGGGGGACAGGAGGGACGGAGAGAATGGGAGGGCGGTAAACAAGGGCGCCATGTCTGAAAGCTCACGCTGACTACTAGCAGGGACGGACACACACACACACACACACACACACACACACACACACACACACACACACACACACACACACACACACACACACACACACACACACACACACTAAAGCTATCAACACAAAACTACTGGATCCATAACGCAACATCATTCACCTGTAGCCAGGTCTGGTGTGTGCCACCATTTCGGCTGCAAATTATTTTTTCTTTTTTAAATCCGTTCAATTGTTCTGAGCGGGGGCAAAATTCAAAATGGCTGCTTGACAGTGGGCAGAGTGAGCTTTCACACACAGCTGTCAAAGTTGCTGGTTTGTTTTTTTCTTTTGTCATTTTTATTTCCCTTCTCTCTCTCTCTCTCTCTCATTTTCTTGTTTTCTGTTGTTAAAACCGACGGGCCAATAGGCTGGCAGGTCGGGGCAGGTCGTCGCGGCAGCCGGCCAATCAGTGGCAGCAGCCTCCACAGTGGCCGCCCCCGTGGGTGTGTCCCGCCGAGGCCTCCCCGTGCTTGGTCCGCCTGCTCAGGATCTCGTAGGAGCAGTCGTCGCCACAGCAACCGGACATGCTGGGCGAGGTGTCGTCGATCTCAAACCTTTGATTGGGCGGGAATTTAAAAAAGGGGGTGGGGTTTAATCAATAATTAAGAACACAAATGGGAGGCTTGTTCACTTTCACAGACGGCCATATTGACAACAACAATAACGACAACATTCAAGAACAAGAAATGTACCACAATATCAACGACTGACTGATGTTATGGAAACAAAACGTGGGTCGCAAGAGCAGCTTTTTCCTCAGAATTAGCACAAAATATGCTGCTCTAGGCAGCGCTTTTTCGTCATAACATGGCGGACAGTGTGAGCAGGCTATGGCGGTTAGCGAGCGTGGTAGAAAGCGGGGCAGGTGTCACTCGTCAAGTTAATTACAGGTCTGTAGACACGCCCCACTACACCTGTCCCTCGACAGTGTCGCCCACATCTGTTAATAATTTATTTTATTATAATTTATTAATAATAATACTGTAAATCCTCTAATAGTGGCCTGTATTCCATTAAAGGCTGGTCTCTTATAATGGCCGGGGGCGTGGTCAACATGGACAAATAAAGGCCGGCTTCCAATACAGGCCGGGTCAAAAAATGAAGAAAAATACGGTAAACTCCTGCGGTAGTTTGCGCAAGCCTGAATGTCCCATAACACAACGTGTCTATGTAACAGAGCTACCAGAGAAGAGAGAACAAACATGGCGCCGACCAGACGAAAGTTTGACGTGCATTTTAAAGAGACAGTTTTGCAGTATGTGGCGGAAAATTCGGGAGAGCAAGCTGCAAGGCACTTTGACATAGACCCGAAGAGAATCAGATACTGGAGAAAGCAGAAGAATGAACTGAGTTCAGCTGACAAGGGAAGAGCACGGCTAGCTGGTGGCGGGCGAAAGAAAGTGAGCTTGGAGCTGGAAGCTAAACTTTCAGACTGGATCTACTCCATGCGGGACGAACACAAGAGTCTCGAGGAAAATGATACAAAACAATGCGAAGGAGATCTACTCTTCAGTGGGTGATGGAGCCAGCAAGTAGTTTGTGGCGAACAGGGGCTGGCTGGAAAAATGTCTGAAACGCAACGACCTTTCACTTCGGCGTCGCACCACCATGGCACAGAAAGACCCAGATCTCCTCACTGAGAAACTAGTTTCGTTTGTGGATTTCTTTGGCAAGGCTGCCAGCGCTAAAGGGATTTTGGAGAAGGACATCATTGCAATGGACAAGACTGCAGTTTGGTTTGATATGGTGGTATATATTATCATATTTATTTTGTTATATTGTTATTATATTTATTTTTAGTTTGGACTTTGCTTGCACTTTGACTGCCGTAAACTGGCTACCGTATTACGGTCATGTTTATTCCTACCTCAGGGTTGTTTTATTTTACAGTGGCCGTATTTTCCCGACGTGAGGCTGCGGTGCTGTTTTGTTACCATAATGTTATTTGCATTACTGTTTTGTTTTTATGTGGCAATGTTTTGCAATAAAAGTCAGTAAAAGAAGGGATTATGTCCATGAGTTTCATTTTAAGAAATAAAGGCCTGCCTCTAATATAAGCCTGCCTCCAATAAAGGCCTGGTGCTCTTTGCGGCTCAGTAAATAAAGGCCCCGGCCACTATTAGAGGATTTTCGGTAATAATAAAAAAGGCCCTGAAGGGTAACTTACTGTAAAGCTTCTCTGAAGAACTGGTAGGCTCCATGGTTGTGTTTGAATACCGTCAACATCACCTTCTTCATCTGTGTACTGGAGAGGATGACAAAGGGAGAGTCAATATAAAAAAAATGGAGCATTAGACACCAACTGGCCAAGAGCAGCACTTACATCTATCTCCTATCCCAAGAGCAGCATTACTACATAGCCTAAAAAACTAAAGTAAACTAAAGTTGTAGTCTCCAAAAATAACTGACAACCATGGTTCTAGTCTGCTTTCTGCATCCATTTAAATGTAAATTTAGGGCATTTGAGAGACGCTTTTGTCCAAAGCGACTTACAATGGTTACATTTGATCAAACAGAGTGAAACAACAATATATCGCTACAGTACAGTACATTAAGATTTGAATATTTTGACTTGAATGTCCAGGTGAACTCTCTGAACAGGTGAGTCTCGAGTCTCTAGCGGACGCTGGTGAGCATCTGTCCACAGCAGCTCAGAGGAGGAGGAGTCTCTTGGGTCACATGTACAGCAGAACTACAACTCATCCTCCTAGCATCTGGGCCACGGAAAGCGGGCCAGAACCCCACCTGCGCCACAGTGCACAGCTCAGTGTACACCTCAACTGGACCTCTGCAGAAGCATCTTTATGAAAGCAGTGGCATGAGAAAGCACATGCGGTGGCGTTTACCTGTTAGCGATGAGCTGGAGGATCTGGATGAGGAACTTGCCCAGTCCTTTTCTCCTCACTCTGCTTTCCAACTGAACCTCGTAACTGAAAAGGTGACCAAAAAACCCCCATTTGATTTAAAATACTCAAAAGACTGCGAGGTTGGCCTCAATCAAATTGAACTAAACGTTAAAACACCCCGATATTCCCACCGGGTGTGAGTGTGATTAGCCATTTCAAGCTGAATTGAATCTCCCTCTAATGACATCACAAGTGGGAGTGTTCACAAAGATGCATGCTGGATAGAGCCGCCTACCCAGTGGACTGTACCGACTGGTGGGCTGATCTAGCATATACATCTGGGTGGACACGGCCACTTGAGATGTCATTGGAGGAAGATTCTGCAAGCACTGGGGATGGATAAATAACACTCACACCTGGTGGTGGTGCAACGTGGGAATAATTAGAAAATAGGACTCTTAAAAATAAATTATTTGAAATAATTGCGATCCGCGGCCTTACCAGTAAAGCACCTCCTCCCCACACTCCACGTCGAAGCGGAAGTGTGAGAAGGCGACGGGGGCGGAGTCAGAGTCGCGGGCCAGCAGGTACCACGCCCGCTCGTCCTTCATCTCCTCCCGCTTTTCCCGCTCCTTCCAGCCCCACTCGCTCTGCTCGTACCTGCGGACGGAACACACCGGGTCAGATCTGAGGTGTTAATTTCCCAACATCTTCTTTTATCAAAATCTTTTAACCTTAGGTCATCTATCATCAATAACGATATAGGTCAAACTAGGTCATAACTAGAGGTAATTTAACAGCTCGATAAAGATAACAATGATACCACGCATGTTTTCTGGTAATTCTATAGTCTATGTAGCACCATCACATAGTAAAGCCTACGTTTGCATACTCCTGTTGTGAAGTAAATACTTTTTCCAAGTTCAGAAAATGACATCACTTTACTGTAATGCAGCCTTGAAAACCAGGAAAAGACAATCATTGCCATGTCACATTATCCAAAATCTAAGACAATATTTATTCTCTATATAGACACTGTCAATATAATATCGATGTATATATATATTGCCCGGCCCTAAATTCATTCAAATCCTCCAGAGAGCGAAGAAGGGGGTGGTAGGGGGTCTCACCACACCCACCGGAGGTACCCCCTGACCCCTTTTTGTGCAGACCGCAACAAATATCACATGATAACATTGTAACGCAAAAATTATTATCCCTGTTAATAGTGAATCATATCGCAATGTCTGTCAAAATTTTGTGCTGAAATGAAATGACTAGGCTACATGGAGAACGATTGAGCTGAAGTTGTGTCAACTCACAGCGTCTGCATGTTGGCTCTGGTGAGTTCGTAGGCCCACTCCACAGACAGGGGGTTGAGAGTGGACACCCGCTTGCACTCTATCTGCAGGTTCAATCTGGACGGCAAGAACACAGGGTCAAACTACAGAGATCTCCTCCTCTTCCAAGTTCATACACACACACATATATATATATATACATACACGGTGTACGTAAATATACAAAAACAGATAGAACGCACTTACCCATTTCTGTCGTACTTTTTGAAGACAGGGAAGGCTGCCAGGGGATCATCCAGCTAAGAGGACCACACACACACACTATTTAATGTCCATATCAGAAACAATGCATGTGAGCAAGTCAGCATCTCCAACCTCAGGGCAAATCTTGGTTGGCCAATGTGGGGGAAAAAAAATTAACAGTGTAATTTCTAGAAAGAAGTCTTTTAGCATCCATTAGCCAGTAGCCACATCTTAACCCATTAGCTTCAACTTTCAGCCATAATGGCCTTTTATTGATTAAATAAACTAAAACGACACACACAAACCTCCCAAACCCACTCTCTTCCCATTGGCCAACATCCCACTTGCCCTCTCGCCTTATTGGCCGAAGTCCCTCTTGCCTTATTGGCCGACGTCCCCCTTGGCCTCTCGCCCTATTGGCCGATGTTCCGCTTGCCCCCTCACCTTATTGGCCGACGTCCCCTTGCCCCCTCACCTTATTGGCTGCGTCTACCTTTGCGCAGACGGCATCCATAGCCGCCCTTTCCTCCTGTCGCCTCGCCTTCTTCTCCTTCGCTCTGTTGGACTTTCTCTGGAGCACCGAAGACCGAAGGAAGGAAGGAAGGAAAATACAGTTACATTTACACTTAATTAACATTAAATAGTTACTTCTTTTTTTTTAACATAGCCCACAGATATCCATCTCCATCTGGTTTCCCTGGTGCAATGTTATTAAGCAAACACAATTAGTGGAACTGGGGCAAACGCCTAATCACATCTTTTCATTACGAGAAGGCAGATTCAAAAGGTTGTGTGAGCATTGAACAACATATACACTTCAAATTACACTGCAGTGCATTGCATTGCATTCATTACCCGCCCAACAACAAGTAAATTGTATTGGCAGCCAGCGCAAAGCCCAACTTTAGTATTACAATACAGACTAAAATATTACAATGTGACTAAAATAAACAACTGCTTTTACGCAAGAAAATATTCGGTTGTATTCTTAAGTGTTATTTGAATACTGATGCATTACTCAAAATCAGTACATCGCTAGAGAATAAACACATTAAAAACACATGACATAAATGCGTACTTGAGTACTGCATTGTGCATTATGGGAAGACTAACTTGTTGTGTTGTTGTAGGAGGGTATTTTGCACCACTTAAAAGACATTAGTCAGTGGAAACAAGATGTTACCAGTAAAGGGCAACATCCCATCCAATTAGGTTTTGCAGAGTCTCATGTCTGGGCCATACAAGAAGCCCAGATAAGGAAAAAAGGAAACGATTCGTGTTGAGGGAGGAAGGAAGGAAGGAATGCACTCCAAATAGGTTTGGGTCAAACTGTGTGGCTTGCACTGAGAAACAAGCACACAGGATGATGAAGACTGGCCTTCATCATCTCGAGACCCAGTGGGGGGGACCATCAGGAGTCAGAGAGAACAGCTCACAACTTTACTTTACTACATCTTGAGATCCACAGGCTCAGACACAGAGGCCATAAATGCAGGTGTGGTGGATGGGGCAAAGGACACCAGGGATGGGGGCAAAGGGCAAAGGAAACCAGGGATGGGGGCAAAGGGCAAAGGAAACCAGGGATGGGGGCAAAGGAAACCAGGGATGGGGGGCAAAGGAAACCAGGGATGGGGGGCAAAGGAAACCAGGGATGGGGGGCAAAGGAAATCAGGGACCACCACGTGACGTGAGGGGGTTGAGTTGACTAAACTACTTTGATTACTACAGTACATTAATTAAACACGAAAAGCAAGCAAGAAAAAAGATGGATTCCTGTGTGGCTAGTAGATAATCACACTGATGATAATCAACATTAAATAAAACTATGTATGGGGTGGGTGGGTCCATAATAATAATAATAATAATAATAATAATAATAATGTTATGATCCCACGTGTTCTGGGCTTTCTTTTTTAAACTCATAACGTCAAAAAATTAACACACACACACACACACACACAAAGGGGGGACGGTTTTGGAGAGTGTGTGTGTGTGTGTGAGGGATACCCCCCCCCCCTTCTCTCCAGCAGCCAGCTAGCCAGCGAGCGAGCTAGCTAGCTAGCGAGCTAAAGTAGCGAGCTAACGAGGCTAGCAACTCTTCCATCTCTCCTCCATCCATCCATCCATCCATCCACCTCTCTTTCTCTCCATCGTGCCTCTTTGTTCGCTCCCCCTCTCCTCCACACACACACACACACACACTATTAAAGCTAAGCTAAGCGAGGCTAACCAACTCACCCCCATCGCGCCGTGTGTGTGTGTGGGGGTGGCTGGGTGGGTGGGTGTGTTGAGTTTCTCCCGCTCCGACCACCTTGAAGACCCCCGGACGGCCGTCGCGTCGCTCCGCTGAATTATCCGTCACCGTAAAAAAATAAATTAAAAAAAATGATATCGCTAACGACGATGCTAACGGAGGCTAGCGGCTAGCACCAGGCGGTACATTAAAGGGACACATCAACGTAAAAAAAAAAAAAAAGTAGCTCTTTTTTTTTTTATTTTATTTCTTTGGCGCCAAGAGCACACGGTTGGCGGGGGGGCGGGGGGAGTCCGCTGCCCTTTCTTCTTCTTCTTCTTCTTCTTCTCCTTCCTCCTCCTCTACTCTCCTCCCTCCCTCCTTCCCTCCCTCGCTTCCGAATGAATAGTTAAAGGTAGTTTAGATCCCAGGGTCCGGGCGTACAGTAGGCGACGCTGCCTGCCTCGTTGTCAGAGACAGGGGTTCCCGCTTCTTTTTTTTTCTTTTTAATTGAAATTTTGTATTTTGGGTATTTTTTTTGTGACCGAGTTTTTTTTCAAAGTTGACTTACTTACCTGTATATGTTTAGTTCTATAAGTTTAGTAAGTATATTTTAGAAACTCATATTTATACATTTCATTGCAATATTGCAGCTTGGTTTTTCTGTGTTATAAGAATATCTGCAATTGTACATTTGTAAATCGACAATTGCACATTTCATTTGTTTTGTTTTTGTTTTTATTCACCACTCGCTTTGTAAATGCAATGTAAATGTACGTTCCCCATGCCAATAAAGCTCTTTGCAATTGAAAATTGAAATTGAATTGACTTGGGTTGTAGGGGCACGTGGTACCGCCCCCTCCGGTGCTTTGGGATCGCTGATTGGTGGGTGAGGGAGAGAGGCGCCGCCCACTGTACGCTCGGACCCTTGGATCTTATGGAGCTACCTAACCACAGTTAAAGCGCCAATAAGCGTTTCCTTCTCGGGGGAGATGACGACAGCCACGTTGTGGTCAAGGGCCAAGACATCTGTGGGGCCCACTGATCATCTCTTGCATGCAACATTAAAGTAATTTCTTTCATTTTCCTTCATGCAATCTTATTCATAACAGTTCGAGTCTTCAATAATTTTCTCATTTCTCATGTCACCAAACAGTAGTGTATATAATCAAGTTTCAAGATTCAATAAATGTATTTGTTACATACACATACAGGATATGCAGTGAAATGAAAAGTGGCGATACTCAGCGGAATGTGCAAAAGAATACTAAACTTCAATTGGAGGGATCAGAATATTTACAATATTTACAATATGTACAGTAAAAAAAACAGCAGGAATGAGAAATATAAAAAATAAGAAATATATAAAAGGCAGTATGAATATAGAATGAAAAAATATAGAATAAGTTGAGTACAGACCATGTATGTCTGCATGTATGTATGTCATAAGTCATAAGCATGTATCAAGTATGTGTGCATGTGTGCCCTGGTGAGAAACTCCATTTTAGTCTCTCTGTTCTAGCAGCGTGACTGTGGAGGCACTCGCCTGACTGCAGCAGTTGGAACAGTTTGCTGTCAGAGTGGTGAGGATCCTTTATGATCCTGCAGGCTCTGGTTCGACACCTCCTGGAGTACAGGTTCTGTGGGGTGGGGAGTGTAGTGCCAATAGTGTGCTCAGCCGAATGCACTATAGAGTGTCAATGTGTGTAGTCCAAGTCAGATCCTCTGCGATGTGGACTCCCAGGTACCTTAAGCTGCTCACCCTCTGCACAGCAGTCCCATTAATCCCCAGTGGTGTGTAAGTCCTCTGATATTGTTGTGTCCTCCTAAAGTCCATAATCAGCTCCTTAGTTTTGGAGAAATTTCTTTTAGGTAGGCCTTCTCATCGTTACCGGAGATCAGGCACCACCACCACCACCGTGTCTTCCTTATCATGATACTCAAATGCCTACATGCCTAGTTTACAAAAATAGAATAGAAGAAGAATAGAATAGAATAGAACTTTATTTATCCCGAAGGAAATTATTGTGCCAGGTTACGTAGCGATACAGTATAAAAACAGAATTATGAAAAATAAACTAAGAATAAGCTAAGCATATACAGTATAAAACAATATAAAACAATGATACAATATAAAACAATGATAAAATAAACTAAAGGATTTACAAATTTACAGTTAAAATATACAAGTTTGAAGGCATGATAAGATATTTGACGGCAAAAACAATTTGACATGATTGAAGTGAAATATTGTTGGACATGACATTAAGAATTAAGAATATTGAACATGATGATGAGAGAAGAGAAGAGAAGAGGAGATGAGAGGTAGTGAGAGGTGGTGCTATAGTGTTATAGATAATATTTAGACAGAAGGATGATAATAATATAGTACATGATAAAGTAAAGTATTGCACATAACGTTATATTGCACGTACAATTGGGAAATTGCACATGATGTAGAGTTGCTATAGATGAAGGTCGCTTTGGGATTGCTGTGGTATCACATATTTTCCCTTTCAGCAATGGTGAGGGTCACTATGAATGCGTTTTGCGTCTACAAATGTGGTATGAGGATAGATTGATTCTAATTTTTATTGATTTAATTTCATTTTTACATAATACAACATCGTGTGCCACAACCAGAAGGCTCTTCTCCTTCAGTTCCTGTCATTTGTAATTTCGTAATACATCCTCTAGAGGGGGGTATAGAGTAAAGAGTTTACAGATGTGCAGGGCTCCATATTACTCTACCCAGGCCAGATGACGCGATTATCATTCGATGGGTCAAATTGTGAATTAAAAAACCAATTAGTGCTACCCATAAAATATCCTTTCACGAATCCTTTAATTGTTGTGTCTCCTTATCATCGTTATTAATGTAAGATCACATTAATGTACCTCAACGTTGTAATTCAGACGTTTATATTATGGATTTCATGTTAATTATTACGCACAATAAGGCATTCTCACTTTGGCTTGGTTTAAAATAAATAAATAAATAAATAAATAAATGTAAAAAAACATGAGCCTCTGACGTATTCGCCGTTCACGCGCACGTACACGCGTACACGTCCACACGCAGACGTGCACACGCGCACGCAGATGGCCCCGTTGGTAAGCCCCGCCCACTGCTCTTTGTCTCTGGGTGATCTGTGGGCTCCGGGTGCAAGCATAGAGGGCCGTGGAGTTGAACACAGAAGTGGAGTTTCTATTGAGTAAAATAGAATAAACTGCATATCTTTCAAAACATATGGATATATATCAACCATGTATCAATCTCTATCTCTCTCTATATTTGTAAATATTGTAAATATTGTCTCTCATAGTTTAGTTAGTGTGTGTGTGTGTGTGTGTGTGTGTAGGCCTCTAGACTATATGCGCTCTAAATTATTCTGTGTCTGCAAGAAGGCCTCATGGTTATGATCCCCTCCCCCTCCACCACGAAGCCGTAACTCACTCTCACACACACACACACACACACACGCACACGCACACACATGCACACACAGGCAAGCGCATGCATGCACACACACACACACACACACTTTTGAACACCCAAGCACACACACGTGGTCAGTTTCTGTGGGCAGTACGGCTGTGCATTGTGGTTTTTTAAACATATGAATTCGTTATTCAGGCTGGTCGGCAGGTATTGTGAAATATGAGAGAGATAGACAGGTGGCAGATAGACAGTAAGACAGACAGACAGACAGATAGACATAACCATACAGATAGATCGATAGGTATGTAGCTTACTTGACAAATGGATAGATATTTGATAGATAAATAGATAGATGGATGGATGTATAGATATAGATATAGGTAGCAAGCCAGACAGATGGAAACATATATAGATCGATATATGTAGATAGAAAGACAGATAGACACATGTAGCCAGACAGATGGAGGGATGGAAAGATAGACAGAAATAAACAGAGTAGGAAAACTGATAGGGAAGGGGCCAAGCAGACAGAGGGGATGCATACACCGGAAGGAAGAGAGACAAGAGAGGGAGGGAGGGAGAGAGAGAAAGAGATAGTGGCAGACGGACAGAGAGAGAGAGAGATAGAGAGATAGTAAGGTATGCAGGAGAGAGAGGGATTTGTGATATATAGAGAGAGAGAGAAAGAGAAGCTGTGGGAGAGTTGTAGAGAGAGAGAGAGAGAAGGAGAGAGAGAGGTCGTGACGAAGAGAACGAGGGATACTGTAATAGAGAGAAGGGAGGGGCGGCTTGTGATAGTATGGTAGAGTGAGATTGATACAGAGCGAGATAGACAGAGAGAGAGAGAGAGAGAAAGAGAGAAATTTGTGAGAGTCCGATAGAGAGAGTGTGTGTGTGTGTGTGTGTGAGTGATATAATGGTAGAGAAAGAGGGAGAGAGAGCACACTAGAGTGGTAGAGAGAGAGAGAGAGTCTCCTCCGGTCTCTCTCAGAGTGAACCACTCAACACTAATATGTCCTTTGTGGTCTGGGGTTGAATGGAACAAGTATGGGATTCATTGGCAACCAGGATGGCAGACCTATGTGCAAACACGCACATTACGTTACATCGGCCTACACACACACACGCACACACACATGCACACACACTGTGACGACCCCACCCCTTCCTGCCTTGTCTTCGTCTGGTGGAGGGGGGTCGTTTAGCTGACCACGGGGGTACTCGAGAGAGAGAGAAAGAGAGAGAGAGAGAGAGAGAGAGAGAGAGACAGGGCTGGTCGCCTGTTTGCATTCTGCCATGACTTGACTAGCCTTGAATTCCATCCACACACCCGTGACATGGCTAAGGAGCTGGCTGGGGTAGCACGCCTCATGGTTATCTATGATTTATACAATTAAACACTTAGCTAAACCCCCTGACTCTAACTGCTTCCAGGTTTTTTGTTCATTCTGGGGCTGCAGGACTGCAGGCTCCCCTGTAAACTCCTCCTCCCCCTTCAAATCAGCTTCACTATGTGGAGGCGGAGGACAGGTGTGTCTCATCAACAGCCTAATCAGCAGGTGACCAGGTGACCCCTATCATCAGCCAATCAGAGGCGACGCATGTAATAGCACCTTTAGAGGGAGTCGTCTAATGTAAACCAATGTACTAGCGGTGTTGGGGTTTGGTTCTCCTTTAAATGATGGTCCACACACACACACACACAAGCATGCACACACACACACAAACACAAACACACGTCTCACTGCCACACAACATAAATACATACACTCCCACTGAGAGAAAGGATGTGTTGTTTTTCCCGGGTAAATTCCGATACCACATGCCGGCAACACAATGGTCATTTCCATGGCAACCGCTTCCTCGTGATTCTCACACATTTTTTCTTTTCTTCAAATTGCACCTTCTTATTATTTCTTATTGCTTATTAGGGTTAGGGTTAGGGTATATTTTTCATATACGGTATATTTTTAGAATTTTTTGCATTTTTTTAGAATTACTTCTATGATATAATTCTCTGTTTAATGATCTGGCACCAATTGCACAAAAGCACATTCCTTGTTTGCAAAAACTAAGGCAATAAAGCTGTTTCTGATTCTGTTTCTGATTCTGTTTCTGATTCTGATTCAAACGTGGGTGGCCAAGGGGCTGTAATGAGACGCAGATTCAGGTGATGGGACCAGACAACCTGTCAACACCCCCCCCCCACTCCACATACACACCCCCACCAACCCCACTGCAGTAATACACTATACACTGAGGGAGTGCGTGTGTGTGTGTGTGTGTGTGTGTGTGTGTGTGTGTGTGTCCTATGTGTGTCCATGGGGTAGAGGGCAGGCCGCGGTAGAGGAATGGAAGAGCGAATATAAAAAGAGTGAGAGAGAGAGGGGGGAGGGGAGAGAGTGAGAGCGAGAGCGGGAGAAAGCGAGAGAGAGAGGTGAAGGTGTAATGTCGTCGATGAGAGGAGAGTCGAAGATAATTATGGTAGAGTGCAACCTGGAGAGAGAGAGTGAGTGAGAGAGAGAGGGAGAGAGAAAGAGACTAAGAGAGAGAGACAGAAAGAGAGAGCATGAGGGAGAGACTAAGAGAGACAGAGAAAGAGAGAGAGAGAGGTATGGTGAGCCAATGGTGGAGGGAGAGAGTGCTAGAGAGAGAAAGAGAGAGATTGTTTGCCAGAGTGCACGGCGAAACTGGAACAGCTGAGGAATTAACATGTGAGGAGAGTGAGACAGACAGATGGACTGACAGATGAACAGACAGACAGACAGACGGACAGACAGACACGTGCATAAATGCAGAAAATACATACATGCATCCACTAAGCACATGCATATTCACATACACATACGTGTGCCATTATGCAAGGACAGCATCAATCATCAATTCTAGACAGATGGACACATAGGACAAGTAGAGAGGAGACAAGGAGAGAAGGAGACAGGAGAGAAAAGGAAGGAGAGAGGACGGTAGAGAATAGAATAACGAAATGTAGAGAGAGAGAGAGAGAGAGAGAGAGAGAGGGAGAGATTAGTCCAGTGGTTCCAGACCTTTGACTCTATAGGTGTACCTTTTCATTTTCATTAAGACCATTCACCTCGTATTCAAACGGTTATAAGCTAGATAGATAATACCCATGCAGTGGCTGAGCAGAGATCCTTTACCTTAAAGTCTATGTTTTATACACCGGAAGGCCATGGTCGGTAGGAAACAGTGGCGAGAGAGTGAAAGTCTGCAATGCTGCTTATGTTTCCAGCGTGTTTATTTAGCAACCAAAAATTAACACAATGGAAAACACTGTAATGGAAAACAGATGACAAAGCAACATTATTTTTGAAATAATAACAAGCCTGGCCAATATTTATAATGCATTATCTGTATTATTTTTTCCATTATTGTAGTTTTGTCTATTTCAATAGTAAAATGTCATGTAGCAGTGGTACGCGTACCACAGGTTGAGAAACACTGCTTAAGAGGGAGGAGAGGAGGGGGGAGAAAGGGAGGGGTGGGGAGGAGGAGAGGAGGGGAATAGAGGAGAGGATGAGAGGAGAGGATGAGAGGATAGAAGCAGGGGAGGAGAGGAGATGAGAGGAGATGAGAGGAGGGGAGGAGAGAAGAGGAAAAGAGAGGATGAGAGGATAGAAGGAGGGGAGACGAGGAGATGATGAGGGTAGAGGTGAGGAGATAAGGAGGTGAGAAGAGAGGAGAGGTGAGGAGAGAGGTTGAGAGGAGAGGAGGAGGGGAGGAGAGGAGAGGAAATTAGAGGAGAGGAGAACATGGGAAGGCAGGGGGGAAGGGAGGAGAGGAGAAGGAGAGGAGATGATGAGAGGAGGATAGGCGTGGAGATGTGGAGGAGGAGA